>JAUMHH010031990.1:0-10305 GCA_032359455.1 Chlamys rubida
ACCGAGGGAGATCGTTTCACGACCGCAAGATCGAGTTTGATCGAGGTACCAAAATCGGCGGTGAGAACGGGGCATTATATAGAGGAAAGAGGTATAACGTCAAAGGACCACCCTGTGATCGATTGACAAACCTGAAAATAAAAAAAGGAATTAAAATAAACCTTAAAATAAAGCTCAGATTTATCATTGTACTGGTGGAATTTCCTCAAAAAGGCAAGCTAAATAGAACCAAATCCGTTGTCCCACTCAAAATGTTCAATGGTGCAATTTGCACAAAAGAAAATTAGCAACACAACCCCCACCATTTGTGATTGTATTATATTCTGGATCTGGATACTTGAATTAGAGTATCTGATGATGTTACAGTTTGACTTGTCTTGACTTTGTCGATTCCAGACTTTGACCAAAATCGATTGGCTTTCCGTTATCAAGTCGTTATGATACTTCTCAATAAATCACAATATATGTTAAATCGTATTTCACTTGTCAACTGGACCTTTTAATAATATTAACAAAAAAACCCCAAAAAATATAATCCAGATTAAAATCCAGATTTAATTAATTATGAATAGTTATAAATCCACAAACACCAATGTTTTAGAAGCTGCACAACACATTAAATAATGAAATGTAGACACATTGTGTCTGGCGAGACATGTGGACTCCTGATGTCCTCAAAAACCGTTGAGATAGCCAGTTACTTCATATCACCTTTTTGACCGGAACAGCCAGCATCCTAGACGGTGTGCTAGCGATAACGTTCACTGTTGACCACTAGCGTGAGCGATGTTGTTTACAATATATGACAAGTGATTACCATATGAAATAGTAATGTTACCATGGAACAACACTTTATTTCGATGGCCTGTGTACCCTTCATATCTGTTTCTTGGTTTTAGCGTAGCCCGCCTAATTTTCTATACAAACCCAACTAAAAAGTAAATGAGGATCACAGGGAGGCAATTACCGACTAGTCATTGGTATTGATTTCCGGGAAAATATTTTTTTATCTGGAGATCGGTCACATATTCTGTCTGGCTTAACGGATTAGCAGTTGTTTGTTTTCAGAATCCTGCTGGTGATGTACGTATATTCTGTTATTAGTCATCTTATTATCATAAAAACAAAACACTTTCTTCAATGTAATTTTAACCCTGATACGACCGGTCTTTTGATAAATTGGTCTCTATGTTAGCTCATCTCTAAGTTCATAGTGTTACTCACGGCATGGCTAACAACTGTCTTTGTCAAGGTATTATTTCACGTCATTCAATTATAAAAGTGGAACAGGTTACTAGGAAGAACAATATTTGACTTTCCATTGTTTTATCTAATTGGTTACGGGATATTCTTTTCTTTGTCGGAAATCACCAAGGGATTTTTTTATGACTTTAATCACATTATAGAAATCAAAAATTCAATATGCATATCACAGCTATGGTAGCTATGGTGACGTGCTCTTGAGCAATCAAGATGGCATTGATTTCTGTGGCCAGAGAGAAATCCTATGTGTAACCAATTTGTCGCCTTGTGCGACGTCCACTTGGCGGTTAAGTGGCGGGCAGTTGCCACGATGACCACTAAGACCTAGGCCGATTGAGCACCAAGTGCCTGTGTCTTTGAGATGTAATTATCAGATGTCACGAGGTACTCGTCCATCTCATTACAATACACACAAGTCTAGTGTTACAGTTATTCCTGTAGAGGGTGAATTGACAATCACATTGCAACACTTCAACACATTTTACTAGTTTCTCTTTAATTTATCAACGCGATTTATTAAGACGCGTTGGCGTTCTCTTTAATTTATCAACGCGATTTATTAAGACGCGTTGGCGCATTTTACTAGTTTCTCTTTAACTTTATCGACGCAATTTTATAAAGACGCGAATATAAATCGACACGCTGCAAATATATTGCAGCACCATTTCCAACGCAAAAATGTCCATATGGCGACTAGTTTGAAGAGTCGGATTCGACATTTTTACTGACGAAAATTCCCTCTCGTTAATAATACATTGTGAGTTGTGAAGGGGCGTCTAAGTGACCTTCCAGTACTTGTTTAGGTATCACAGAGCCTGTAATAAATGATTTCAGTTTGCCTTGCTCTGCACAGATTACGCACTCAGTATCGGCAAGCTTTGTTTTATGATCACACTCCCTGCGTTTATTTTATTGTATTACCGCACAGTTTAAATAGTTGAATTTATTGGAATTGGTGCCGCATTACACACTAAATATCATTAGATAAAAATTACATGCGTCGCGTTGTCTGTATCAAGCGTGACTGGTTTTATGCTCTCACACTGGTAAAATATATTTTTTTTAAATCAGTTTGAATATTTTATCCCCTGATTGTTTCATTCACATTCTTTCACTCGCAGCTTCTTTTAATCTATTTCAATTTTATCCATTATTTTCACTATTCCTTTTTCCCCCTTCTTACTTGAAAATTAACTGTATTTAGAATAGCTCACTCTATACATGTTTATGTAGTGTAAACATGGTAAACACGTTAATAGGGTTATACAGGGTATTTTTTGTGTAAAAGTAACACTACATAGATTCAATGCTTGTATTTATTTTTCGTAAATATTACTGCGAAATCAAAGCTTCAGGCAGTATCACTCTATTCAAAAGAGAGAACGATAGTTTAGTCTATGTATTAGTAAAAAATACGTGTCTGTTGATTTTTGTAGCTTTTTTTCGGTCAAGTTCTAAATTTTTTCATCCCATCACTAAAAGATAAAGTAGGCCCTCAAAACGTTTGTGAGTTCAGCAGGAAAAACGTGAGTCCAGGACTCAAGTATTCGAATCTCACAAATCACTGCATGTCCAATCTGAAGTACATTTCATTTCAAATCAATTTTATTGTAAACAAAACACCATTGGATTAGGCACAGGCATTGCCTATAAAAGCCCTTTCCAGAAGTATCTGAAGTATATAGTGTCTTCATGGTATTTCTGGTACAGATGAACTTATTTACTCCCATTCCGTAGTATAACTGAACCTTCCAACAAGTAAAATGATTGGGGAAACGCATGAGAGTGTATTGGGATTGGATTATCTGTTAATTTGAATACATTTTCATTGTGATTTAAGTGCCCTGACTCAATTCCATTAATGGTAATTTCCTTTCAAAGTTTCATGATATTGATATCAGCTACGCTCCTCGTCCATTGTCTTTATTCCTTATATGGTTTATACAGGAGCGTTCTAGAGTTCGCAAACTACGGAGGCAACACTTCTGAATATATTGGCAGGTCCAATAACTCTTTTCTATCGGAAGACTGGGGTATTCAATCATGGTAACATTCAATAAAAGTGTTTTGGGTTCCTTTTAATGATCTAATAAAGCGATCCTGATTTCCCTAATTTGTCCTGCTGTCGGTGTGATCCGTTCCCACCTTCTATTTTACCCTGCGTTGATGAATAATTCTCCATCAAAAACACTGATTACACAGTTATTGCCAGTTTTCCATCTCTCCCATTTCAATCTATAATAACAGTGACACTCATGTCGGTGTTAGGCTAATCTTTATGATCATACAACGAGCACTTTGTCGTCAATGCTTGAGCAAATTATAGTCTTATTTGTGTGGTGAATTGAATGGAATACAATGTATTTCAAAAAAAGGGAGGGGAGGGGAGACAACCGATCCATTCATTAAGTAATGCTCGATGCCTACCATAAAACAGTAATAATACACACCCATCATTGAAGTTATTCTTTGACAACCAACATATAAGGTAACACTACACGTCCACACATCAGGATTTAATGAAGACCCACAAATTAGAAGTCACTACTTGCCTGCCAGTCAGGGGAAAACTGAAAACGAGCCATTCAGGTAACTCATTGGGCCTACTGATAAGGTAACACTTCAGTCGCACCACCACCACCACTACCACCAACAACAACAACAACAGACAATAAACATAAAAAACAACGAAATTAAACCTGCTTACATTCCGTTATTAGTGAAGTCTCCACGATATTTACCAACTTGGGAAAGACGCCACGATAAATGCCAATATAAAGTAAGTTAGGTTTCTAAAAATTCTTCCAAGATAATCACGTCTTCTGTCATATACATCGAAGACCAGCTGTCATAATTGCTATTGCTTATGATTATTTTGTTATACTGAGCTATTTTTAGTTTAAAGAACTACAAAAAGTCATTCAATGAAGGGACACTTTTCCCAGAGACTTATCCTCCATTCTTTCCCACATACCGTATCTTTATACGTAAGTCTTTGAGTTGATTTAAAAATCTCTGTTCTTTATTTCCCTGCATTTGGAAGTTGTATTTTTCTATTCTAAAACAGTCCTTTCTTAACGAAAAAATGGCGATACTTCACTGTGGTTCGTTGAAAAAATCTATAAAGTGTCTGGCTGACTCTGACACAACATGTGGTTTATGTTAAGGGCTTTTCTGACTGAAGGGCTGCTAGTTATCCACGCGTCGAATTGTTTTTTGAAGACTTCTCAACATTCGCAATGTAAAGTGTCATAGCCATCGCCCTCCCATTGATAGAAAGCATAACGCATGCGAGGAATAGCCATCACACTACTGTGACGCTGCAGAGCGTTGACAATCAATGGGATGTTGATATTGGATTGTAAGTGATTAGAACTCGGTGTGCCTTACATGCCAACAAAGATAACATATTGATATTAACGGCGGTGCTGGGAAGATGTAAAGAGGCTTTTTTACATTGACATTATTAAAGGTGGCGTTTATTCCTTCCGGCGGTAATTTTTCATTCTCGCCAAAAAAATTGTTTCGAGAGCACTGGGAAATAAGCAAAATCTTGGTAAAATGATTTGCTTTAAGCAAAATAACAGTGATGTAATTTATGTACTACATTCTGTATATGTATTATATAAGTATTATATAAGTTTTCGTCAATGAGCTGTGTTCTTGTAAGTTCTACCATTTACACGAAACCAATTCATGATAATTTCAAATTCTGTCAGATGATAAAATCTGTGTAAAAAGTGCATAAAATATGTTAACCATGATGTAATGGACCGTTTAAGTGGAACATTGCAATATTTAACGTACAAATACTCTTTTCGAAATATCTGCTGATCTACTGACCATCTACTTACCGATAGGTCAATCCAAATCGTTACACTTATCATACAGCTTAATAGTAGCTTTTTTGGACAAGTAGAAGAGTATGTATTTTCCTTGATTTCATGTACAGGGAAAACAAACGGCTGACGTAGTCAAAAACAGTATTGTTCTTCAAAGACAATAGAGTATCGATGTGTCTGAAAGTGAAATAAAAGTCTTTGGCAAGGTCTTTGTTACCTGTCATGATATGCTATTTGTACGTAGAATGCAGACGTTGATATCCCTGAGGAACATCTATTATTTCTGGTATACTACAATACCGTTTGAACCCATCAATGCAATACAACAATAACACTGTCTCCAATTTTATCTAACTTAGACAGAAAATAAATCGTACTATTTACTCCTCTGCGACAGTGTGACAATGAGAAACGGTGCGGGTCCCATCAGGGTTTGGATCACGACCATCATTTGTCGACACAACGGTTTTCTGTAGCTATGCCGTTTATTTCGTGACACGATGATTTATGTAATGGATATTTGTCCGAGTGGTTTGACTTACTTTGCTACAAGGCGAAATGATTGGATCAATATTAAACTGGTATACCACGGCAATGATTAGAATGCAATGGGACTAACATTGTCACATTGTCATGTACGAGTTAAATGCTATTCTGATGACTTGTTCTAGGGGACTTGTACGAAAACGACTTGTAAAAGGATGACTTGTGCTAGGAATGTTGTGCTAGTATAACTTGTGCTAGACTCACTAGTGCTAGGATTATTGTGCTTCTTTAATTTGTCATGGGATGACTTGCGAAGGTAGGGCTGTGTGAAGATGACTGTACTAGGATGACTTAAGCTAGTATAACTTGTACTAAGGTTGTTGTGCTAGAATGTCTTTTGTAAGGATGGTTTGTGCTAGTATAACTTGTGCTAGGATGACATGTACTAAGATGAATTGTGCTAGTATAACTTGTACGAAGGTAGTTGTGCTAGTATATCTTTTGTAAGGATGATTTGTGCTAGTATAACTTGTGCTAGGATGACATGTACTAAAATGAATTGTGCTAGTATAACTTGTACTAAGGTAGTTGTGTGAGTATGACTTTTGTTAGGATGGTTTGTGCTAGTATAAATTGTGCTAGGATGACATGTACTAAGATAAATTATGCTAGTATAACTTGTACTAAGGTTGTTATGCTAGAATGTCTTTTGTAAGGATGGTTTGTGCTAGTATAAATTGTGCTAGGGTGCCAAATTATAAGTTTGCACGCTTTAATTTCCAGATGATTTATTAACGTTGAACAAAATGTCGTCATTATGACCTGACCGATAATTCATTGTCCGCCATGATAAAACATATATTTATCGTGTCTTAAGTAGTTTGTTACAACCGTATTTCCTAGAACATCACTTATATCATTGGTAACACACGTGGTTCTGACAACGCTTACTCTTCCGGAGCACCTGGTTCCAGCTCTGATTGGGTTCATGATGTCTTTCATTTGACTTTTGGTTTTGTTTCTGTTGGTGATATTACGCTGACGAATGGTCTAGTTTGTTTATGTGGTCTTCTGAATAGTTGTGGTTGGATATCTTGATGTATCTTTTCCTTAAAATGAAAATATTTTAGTAATTACACTTTCATTCGTATTCAACAAATCGTGAACCTGTGATAAGCCTTAAATCACAAAAGTGTAAAACATATGTGACACGCAACACGTTTAATGTATTCAGTAACAATATAGCTACATCTATTGTCATCTACATGTGAAAGTTGAGATATTGATATTTTAGGCATATGAAATCCGTGTGATGAATATATCGTTCAGGTGCATACATTTTATATTGTATTTCTGTCACGAAATTTTTATATTAGCTATCTACATGCATACCGTGTATCAGAGACAGCTGTTGGTATAGTGTCCTAACCAGTTCGTTACAAATTGATTAAACTCGCCCTGTCTTCATTCTAACCACCGCGAAGAGTTGTGATAAAAATGAAAATAAGGCAAGATGAACCCATAACATGAAGATTTTACTTGTATATTTGATGATAAGCTTGTAGGGAGCAACTCCTGGGATGATAGATAATCGAATATTTTTATGGTTTTTATGTTCAAATGCTTAACGATTTGCACCTGTTTGATTACTTCCTTGTTTATTCTAAACCATTGTCTTTGTAATAACACAAATATGAATAACTGGCATAAACTTTCAATTGAGCATGTTCACTTTTTTCTGTTTTACTGATTTTTTCATATCTCTGAATATTTATCGTTTCAGAAAAACGAGAATCAATTGAAAGTGTGGAAAATTATTTAAAATATCCATTCTTTGTGCATTTTGTAATAAAATTACCAAACTCAAATAGTTCGTCATTTCATTAATAAAATATATCATCGCTTTAATTTAAAAGATGAATAAAGTACGACGTAGAAACATATATCTTACTATTAGATCTACTTACATAATCACCTTATTTTAAAATGAAAAGAAAGTAGCATGGCGAACTTAAGCAAAATATTTGCATCAGGCTAAAGGATAAGTTTGTTTCTGTTCGATATTCACTAGAAATGCAATAACCGTGTATGAGCAATCAGTGGCTACGAATCGTTAATGTGGAAAACGGGATCAGCGAAAATGGCGAATCAACAGGAAAATAACATCGTTTAGAACCATTGTTGTTTGCTATATCATATAAAAAAGTACGTAGACGTTGTTTTGTATTTACAGGGCTCATCGGGAGGATCGACACCAAAACATGTTTTCCTGAGGAACGAGATGTGTGTGCTCCTGTTTAGAAAAGAAAACAACAACATATTTACTTCATTGATTGAAGCGATGCTTAAGAATTTTACCGAAGTAAAACTAGCCTCAAACCCATTCTTTATCATAGAAAACCTAAATGACGTCAAGAATGTGCCTCCGGTTAAGTTATACGTGGTGATCTGTGACTGTGAGGTGTCGTCTGGTAAAACCAATGGCTGGGATCTACACCTAGCGGCCATTAAAGTGCTCAGGACGATCACAGGTCAGTACACTAGCCAATTAGTTAATTCTGTCAAGTTCTACCTACGTCACGCTGTATCCTAGGTAATATGCTAAACTAGGTATATCTCAGAATCAGCATGGTATTTTTTCTCAATAAAAGAAGGCACGTCACACTGTAAGTCTTATAATTAACAAAGTCATATGGTAAACTAGATCATGTGGTAAACTTGGCCATGGAGAACCAGATCATGTGGTAAACTTGGCCATGGAGAACTAGATCATGTGGTAAACTTGACCATGGAGAACTAGATGATGTGGTAATCTTGACCATGGAGAACTAGATCATGTGGTAAACTTGACCATGGTAAACTAGATCATGTGGTAAAGTTGGCCATGGAGAACTAGATTATGTGGTTAACTTGACCATGGAGAACTAGATCATGTAAACTTGACGATAGTAAACTAAATCATGTGGTTAACTTGACCATGGAGAACTAGATCATGTGGTAATCTTGACCATGGACAACAAGGTCATTTGGTGAACTAGATTGTAGAAAACTAGTGCATGTGTCCTTAGGCATAATTACACTATGTCTGAAGGAGGTAAGCTTTCGTTGATAAACTGCGTCATTATCGTCGAGTCACGTGTTATGTTAAGTAATTTCTTTGGTCAAGTAACCAATCCAAATATAATAATGATGACTATTTTTTATTGCATTTCACCGATATATACTTTCTTCGACAAAGATCCCATTGCTTGTTCCTATGATGGGCTGATGGGCATTGCTTTCATTGTAAATTTAGTAGCTGATACCTTAGCGTCGTAAGGTTCTGAACAAGCTTACTCTAATTTATTCTTTATCAACAGTAGAACATTGTCTACACTCTATTGCTCTTTAAATTGAAAACAATATTGATTTTCCTCTGATTTTATGTAATTTCGAATCCAATCTTATCGGTGTTTGTTCTTTGGATTAGTACGCATGGGGATATGTATTGTCTACACTTGAAAACTCGATTGGGTATTTGCAGTTATTTATTCGAATCTGGCCTCTTGCTTCCCCGTTTTGTTTGCTTAATGAATTTGTGTCAGTCGCTCTCCTGGACTTCTTCTAACAAAACATTGGATAAGAATTGTATGCCTTGTTATTTATGACTATTATTGGATGTTTTTACTTATGTTGATAAAAATGACACAATAGTCGTGTAGATGAGTCTGTGACTGAATCAATATACCTGTCTGGGTTATACTGTACATCGTGACCGGACCATGTACATTACAACGGGATGTGACTGTTTTCCTATTGTATAATGTGGCACGCATATGTTGCCTAAACCCTTGGCAGACTATCATCTCCGGCACATACATATATGACAGATCGAATATCGCCAATTATGATTGGCGTTCTGCCCTCACACCAATTTAGATCAAATAAAGTATGCAAATGTGTAGCAAAGTAGCACATTTGCCAAGCATTTTGAAAATAACAAAGGTAGGAGTTCCAAAATGACCGTTTGATATTTTGTTTTCCGTATTTGCTAACGACAGCCTTAGCAGTTAATTGTCAATATTTTAGGCATTATATATAATCAATAGAAACAAATGTCGCAAGTGAAGAAAAAGACCTTACAAATAATCAGCGGAATGCCCAATATTATATAAGCCAGTGTCATTTTGGCCAGTATCAATTTAAGTTTCAGTCATATTTTCAGATAGGTATAAATCACCATTCATAGATGGATTTCTCGTGCTCTCACTATAATAAAATTTGACATCATGAGGGTAACACATACTGTTAATGTAACGCTCACCGTTTGACAGCACATGACTACATATCCGGTTCTTTGTGGAGTTTCATAACGTTGTCCTTTAGTGGAAGTGTTTTCTTGTTTCTGGTGCTGTCTTTAAGAATATATTTTAAGTTGCGGGTGTGTCCTTTTGTGTAGACGCTGTGGTATTAGTTTCTAATTTATTTTTCATTAACGTATTGCTATGAAATACATATGCAAGACCACACACTTTTGTTTTTCTAACGAATCAGAAAGCACGAGTTTTATTGCGCGGACGAATATATAGGTCCGCGCAATAAATGAGTGCTTTCTGATTCGTTAGAAAAACACGAGTGTGTGGTCTTGCTTTTATCACATACCTTCCGTATTTGGTAGAGATCGATACAAAGATTTTATAAACTTTGATCTTTTTTGCAAATACCGGGAACTTTT
>JAUMHH010032001.1:0-18022 GCA_032359455.1 Chlamys rubida
GCCCGTTGTCAGTATAATGTGACCGGGTGGGATGTCCTGCTGGGTGTCTTCGGCAGTATGTTTCAGTGAGGTAGCACGTTAAAGTCGGCATCAGTTTCGCGCTATCACAAGGAGACAAACACGAACATATCGCAGCCTCACAAAACACACGCATGCATCTTGTACACAGCGGATGCCGTCCTAAAATGACCATTGCTGTTGATAGGATGTTAAACAATACTAAACTAAACCAAACGAAACCACTATGGTTATCAGTAGTAATTATGAATAATCATGTATGCAGCTGTTGATAATTTGTATGTATCTACATATGGCAAAAGAATAAAAGAAATCAAAGTCGGGGCCAAATGTTGACCCCACCTTTGTATTTAACGTACAATGTACCATACTAAATCCCAGCTACACGACTACGTCCATCATCTAGTACTACCTGTTACCAACAGAGTCGACCACAGTGTCACACACGGTGAGCAGTAGAAACACAAGGAAAAGAAGAATCTAGAAAAATCACCTTTGTATTCTCTTCGTGATCGTTATGTTGATATGTCGTTCCACGATTCATAAATATATTTCTCTGATTTAGATTGGCGAGAAGATTCTTTGCCAACGAAATAAAGTCATATTTGGAGATAGAGTTTTCAATACAAAATCAAAAATAGTATAAGGTACATAGTAATGGCCGCATGCTGATTTGATTTAAACCACTAAACGTCTGAAGATACTTCCTTCATCTGAAAAGTATGGGGGCATATTCCTGCCAACAGTTTATTTTAGTCGAGATAATGATGTTACCAAAATTATCTCGCTTATTCGACTTGTCGTCATAATTAAGTCGACTTAATTACCATAATATCGAGATAATTTTCGGAGTCATCTATTTTGACATTAATTAGGGGTGATTATGAAAACGAAAAAAAAATCTTTTTTAATACGTTTATATAAGATTAAGCGGTGGTTAGAATAAAATCTCTTCACTAAACCTCCCCCAACCACTTGTAGAAATAAAAAAAAAGTAAAAGATGAAATGTTTGACAACGTAACAAATTTTCAACGTTTGGCTGCCTAATACTATTTATTATTTAACAAGGATTTCATGTAAATTTTGCAAGCAGCCGAAAGGAAGCTAACAATAATCTCGGTCACAATAAAGCTATGTTTGACAATCGCCTGGTTCCAGGTGTAATGGTAGCCTCGAGAACGGATTGTTGTTATAAACACTACCAAGTTCTGAAGTGTTTTTGCTTCTATTTGAATCCTCAGACGGATCAGTTACCATGGTAACAACACAATATGACGTCAGCAGTAACACCGTTTACCTGGATGAAAGGTAGACTGTCAGACATAGAAACGCATTGCAGGGCAAAACTGTAAACAAAAAGGAAACTATAAAATAATTAAAGCAAGAAACAAACCATATTTTGTTGGATATCTATTTAGTTCTGATTTATATGTAAAATTGAGGTTGTGCACCTACTGTACAACAAACGATATGATTTGCGAATCATTCGTCAGCTGGAGTAAAATAAAGATTATAATTAAAAATAAAAAACCTAACTTACTCTTGTTTGTGTCTTTGCTTGTTTTCTTCTCTGTATTATAAGTAATACATATGGAGGTACTGTTCCATTTCAGTACTACATGATAGTTCTATTAAAAATGCACACGTTTATAAAGTTGTAAAAATAATGTGAACATGACCATATATTATTAAAGTGGGGTAAATGTGGGACAATACACTTTAGAGAAATTTAAGAAATATCTGTTTTGTTGTTTTAGTTTTCGAAGTACAGAAACAAACACGACTTTTATTTCCTGTCATTTTTTAAATATTCTTTATTAAATACAAGACATATACATTTGCTTTGACTGATTAATTACTTGATAATTACCTTAATACCTGCAGCCGGTATCAACAATTCAAGAATATATAAGAAATAGTATTAAATCGCAATTTCATTTTCTATATAATGACCTATTAAGGTTTTCCTTCTGACTCCCTTATGGGTTGTAAGGGTCGCAAAGAATTAATAAATAAATAAATGTCTTATCCAAGAAGTGACAAAGGACACCGAGGGGCCGGTGTCAAACAATATTAAAAATAGCACAGTAGTGTAATGTATTGAGATTGTTTGACTGAAATATATCATGGACTTCAGTGTGTTCTACAACCTGTGTCCCCTTCTTAAAGAAACTCGAATAAATATCACTTGTCACCTAAACTCTTCACAGAAACCTGAAAATGCGTTACAATATCAATATTTGTTTCTGAAGAAGCCTTCCAGCTGAACTCCCACGTTCAGTAGCTACGTCAGACACAGTAAGGTGGGAGGTAACACACGATTCAATCTCGGTCGCCCGTGAGGAATAGAGCGTTTGGAAGTTTGGAACACCGGTGTGCCAGTAGACGAGGGTTCAACTCCGGTCATCAGGGATAACTTGTCCCTCTTTACAGGGCCTTAAAATCAGATTGTCAATATATTCATATATTGTTTATTTCTAGGCAGCTCTTGGTGAAAGTATCGCTTGATTGCATCAATTCAGTGTGAAAAGTTCGCGTGTGAAATAAAAATGATTTGTTTCAGAGATACCGTCAGGATGTCGTCATTTTTGTTTTTATCTTAATTTTATCGGAGAGAATTGATTGATGATTGTTGAAGCTAATTAAGGGCTCTTTTATCTGACTAAAATATCATATTCATAATTAGATGACTTTTTCGCACTCGACCCTTACGACAAGTACATAATTATAACACCCACTTGTCAGAATAGAATAACGACCCTTTCACTATTATAATGTGACATTAAAAAAATCTTTAATTTGATGTAACATTTATTTTCATCACATTGATAATTTTTCTTGCATATTTGTTTAATTAATTAAATTCTAAAATGAGAAAAAAAAGCGTGCTTTGGTTTATACTTTGTTTTTATTCGTTTAATTATAGCCCGATATTTTTATGCATCAGTTACATTCGTGGATCGCCTTGTAGTTAATTAATGCGGGGGGGGAAAAAGCAAGATAAATTTATTTACAGTCCCCTACATTACTATACTTTCTTAATCAATCGTCAATGAGGACACTGCTCATTGGGTTTTGGTACCACATGTTATTTATCACCAAGTCTTGTTGGAGGTGCGGTAGTCTAGTGGTAGGACGCCGGGCTCGTGACCGAAGGGTTGCGGGTTGCGGGTTCGAGGCACGGCACGGCACGGCACGGCACTGTGTTGTATCCTTGAGCAAGATACCTTACTCCGTTTGTTCCAGTCTACTCAGCTGTAAATGAGTACGTGGTTGGGCAGTGCTAGAAATTGTAGAATGCTAGCTGTGAACGCCGAAATGGCAGCACCGTCTGTATGCTCCCCAGGGAGTTGAGAACGATATTGACTGGTTGCAAAGGCCCTATAACCACGGATAATTATCTGTGAACCGCTTTGAGACGACCTACGAACTAGATTGTGATAAAGCGGTATATAAGAACCTCGAATTATTATTATTATCATGATCATTTGCTAGTTAGTTCTAAAACTTAAATAATGTTGATACAATGTATTGTAGAATTTTGAATCGAGATTCGAGATTCGGAGGTAAGAGAAGTTCTCTTCCGGAAAGTTCCAGACAGCAGAGATATACATTGCCATTGGGTCCCTGTCTTTGGATTACTCGTCAAGACCGATTGTGGTAATAGTTGCTTTCAGCACAGGGTTTATTTCCATTTGTCTGAATATTTGGCCGAAAGTTTTCGAAATCATATATTTTTTACAGTCATTTGATCGTTCGATAACAAAAAGATTTGCTTCTTTGCCATTTTAAGGCGAACGATATGATGCCACAGTCCTCTACCACTTCAAGGACTTGAGTTTTATTATAACTTCTGTTTGGGGTATGTGAACCAAAGTGAGGAAAACTGTCAGCTTTCTAGGTCTGGAAGTCGCTTTGAGACTGTAAACTCAAAAGACTTATGACTTTCATAAAGTACATCAATCATGAAGAACAGCAAAAAAAAAATTGTTTTTGTTACTTTTTGTGCAATTTTTTGTACTTAAGCACTCCAAGGACGATCAGTTGTAATAAGTCGGTCAGTATCATATAGTAATTATGTGCCGCAATTTCAAATACTTCTTCTGATAAGTGGAAAACGACATTTTGTGCCTTATTGGTGGCTCGATTTCAGTACCTTTTCCTCCAATGATGCTTTTGGTGATTACTAGCATTTACATACTGAAGGTTGTGTTGTACATTTCTCATGGACGTGTGTTATTTGATGGTATTTGTATCAACTTAAGGAGGCGTGATAAAATGCATTACAACTAGGTTATTGACATCATCGTTCAACCTTCACAATTGTTAATATTCACCCCCCTCCCCCCCAAAAAAAACACAACCCACCAAAAACCAAACAAACAAACAACAACAACAAACAAACACCGGTAACATCATTATTCTATAAATAGTCTAATTAGAATTGCCAAAGAAGAGATCGCCGACAAAAAGAGGGAGAACGAAAAGAAAAGTTGGAGGTATAAGTGTTTAAATGGGCCAGCGGATCGTATTTGGTTCTAAAATATCCCCTCAGCAGATGCACAGACAACCCCGTAATTCTATAGGGTAGGGTTCAACATTAGTCACCTCGTATGCTCAGACAGTGGGATAAAGCAGGTCTATGTTTTTCTGTACCTGTACTGGTTGCCATGGTCATCTGGCGGTTACGATTGCTTTCATTAAGATCATATTGGTGTCTGGTACTCTCACAGATTGTCTGAAAAATCGAGTCATGAGGTAAACGGAATATAATGATAACACGCCATTAAAATCACAATAGCACACGGCATGTTAACTTGTGAAGGATCTAGTCACGTGAATGGTATATAACAGTAAGTCATGCGCGATACGATGGTGTATATTTCCGTCACACTACAAAGATTCATTTAAATAAGTGTGAAGAATTTATTTTTAAAAGTTGCTCCAATTATGTTTTAATTTCTACATAACTAAGACTTCATTTGTTGAATATGGAATATAGGCGGAAATGTTGCTTTTGGAAGTGGTATTTTTAAAGATTATCTTCCCATAATGCCCTACTCATGCAAGTAATTTTATAAAGGAACTGTTGTATTGTATTTCCGGTTTCAAGGGAGGAAAACCAAGATATAGGTTATCGGACCAGGACTTCCTGGTACACATCTGAAGGGGCTTCGCTGCCATCATGAGAACTGGTAACAATTACGACTTGATGACGGCAGTAACAGTATTTATGTCTGGATTGAGTTCAGGAACCTTAGAAGGCTGCACCGTTATACGTTCCGACTCAACTGGAGCGTGCTGAAAACTGTCGTCTGATCATACGTGAATAGCACAACAAATTGAAAAATATTTTTGAGGAATAATTGGAAAAAATAATAACTTCTCCTAACCCGATACGGTTGGGATTTATGCGAAATGCGAAATTTCCATTGAAGTGAGGGAAAAGGGCGACATACAAGAAAAGAAAGTAAAATGACGGATTAAATCAGTTTCAGATTGGAGGAAAAGGAAAAACAGGAAAGTTTTCCCCGAAATATGCCAATATGACTTTTCTTGTTAAGGGCAAACATAAAAACCAATTATATTATTCAAGATATTTTACCATTGCATTGTTTCTTTGCTTATATATTTTAGAGGGAAAACAATTCTTTTAGAATTTGTCTAAATGAACGTTTTGATATTGTTATGGTAATTATAGACTTGATGTGTATTATTGGAAATGATGATTTGATACAAAAGTCTTCGTCAAATCATCGTTTAAAATAAGAAATGTCAAATGCAATTCTGCTATCAAACGAATATCAAAATATCATTTTAATAAACATAGGAGGACTTCCTGTAACTTGATGAAGCACAAGTTTTTTTGTAAACATCTATCCGACCTGGATTCAAAAATAATAAAAATAACCAACATTTCATTTTAAGCAGGATATTAGCATGCTTTGTGTCAATATAGTGCTTCACATATTACCGTTGTCTCGTATTTACGATGATTAAAATATTAAAGTACATTGTGTCATTGAACTAGAGTATCACTGAATATTCATGAGTTGGCATTAGTAACGACCTAATTTCATGTTAATGAGACGTGATTTCAGAAAGTACCATAACTCATCAGTATATCATGTCCCGCGGTTAAACGATCTAAAATCCTAGATGGCATAATTTCAAATCCAGCGTTTATTTTTAAGATGCAGTTCTTTGTATGATACATACATACATAGATACATAGATGATTACTGGACGCAGGCCGCTAGGCCTCTATGTCCAGATCAGCTTCCGTCTCCATGGCCGACTTTGTGACGTCACTCCGGGTATGGGTTTCGTCGGCCTTGTAGTCGTAAAGTACTTCTGTGTTTGCCCAATGTCTATCGAGCCTACTTTCAAATGTCCTTATGGTCGGTGAGTGCACCACTTTGCTTGGAAGAGAATCTAAAGCTTATATTTTTTACCGTCTTCCTTTCAAGTCTGATTTGTTTTCGATATAAATTTATCCCATAATTTCATATATAAAAATATTAGAAACACGTTTTCATTTGATAGCATGAGTTTTGATAAAATACATGCATCTCATTACCCTCCTAAACTAAAATTTCTGTGTTTTTTCAGTTTCACATTCTGACAGTTACTTAAGGCATTGCAATACCGGGAAGCTCACCACCAAACTTTCCTTTCGTCAGAGGTAACGTAGCAGTCTTTTCACGCTTGTGATATTTAAAAGTTGCCATGCATTAAACTAATATTATTTAATGTTGATATTGCACTGTAAATTAAATGTAAACGGTTTTTTTTTTTAATAATTTAAAATCGAAATATTGTGTTGTTGATAATTAAGATAAAGTAGTAGTTATTTTCAACTTGACTTGTTGGAAAAGAACATATGAAGATATTTATATATATTTTGAAAAACCAGAAACATAATTTCATCATTTCACAGGAACTTTTGATTTTTCTTTTTCTTGCTTCTAAAGTTCGATTGGTTATTTTTTTTAATTATAAATGCATCCCCTGTTGGTTTATATAAGTAGTCATATTTCTCATTACTGTCGTAACAGATCTGCCCCCTAACGACACGTTTGATCCTCTCTAATCTATTTTTCTTCTCTCTATCTGTCTCTCGTCCTCGTTGTAAGTGTTTTTACGTTCAACTTCACCATTTCAAAAATAATATTTCATAATTTCTGTTAAATATTTTAGCTTTTTTTATTTGGTCTTATATTTAACGAAAAAAACACACATGACCCTATTCTTGCCTCTTCTATACTTAATACTGTAAACAGACTCTTCACTTCAGTCCTCTGCTGTGCAAATTCGTAACCGTTAAAAATAAAAGTCCCCATACCATTAGGTTACCAAATAAAACCTGCACCCCCGTCGGTCTCTGCTTTGAAGATTAGTGAACGTTAAATACGTACGCCTCTTGGTTGGTCCCGCTTTAGGTATGTACTTGATAAATACGTACACCTCTTGTTTGGTCCCGCTTTAGGTATGTACTTGATAAATACGTACACCTCTTGCATGGCTTCAAGGTATTGGATACGTAATCGTTATATACATATACCTCTTGCGTGGCTTCTACTTCGTCCATGTGTAATCGGTCGATAGAGTACCCCTTGGCTGGCCTCATCATTATATATATATACACGGAACATGATTATATGCAAATCGAATGATTCGCGATTACGACACACCATTGATGTTATCCAGGATAACATAGAAAGCGTTACTGGACGCAGACGACGATTATCTGACGAATCCAATGTGAAAGGTCAGATATGTTAAGAAACTGAGGCATCAGTCTGTGACGTCACTGTGACGTAACATGTAAAACATCTCTATTGAATTACCCAGAAATAGCAGCCTCAATCTATTTCATGGCGAAGTATGGAACACATTCTTTGTAAGGCGGCTGAAAACTGTCCTACCACTATTTGTCACGTTTGGCTTTCAAAATTTGACTATGTACTCTCTAAATGTGTTTGGATATTTCTATCAAGCAAATTATTTTTGTTTTTAGTTTTATTTTTATTGAGAGGATTTTAATCAATTGTTAGGAATGCCTATAACATGTATAATTTCAACGGAAAGCCCTTAATGGATTAATGTATATTGATCAATAAAAAACACATGCAACCTGAATAGGCTAAGATAATGGTTAACCATGGTTTAGAGATTTAAGTGTAAAATGCCAATGACGTAATGTATCTCAAATCGCTAAATATCAATACGGTAAAACATCAACATAATGTTCCCCGTTTAATTGCCATCTCGCTTTATGCCAAATATTTCAAGGTCCCTTTCCTCATATATCCATATCCCTCTATATAGTGCCAAACCCATATATATAGGCAACAACTCGGTGGGAAAATAATGGCAATATAATGAAGTGTAATTATAAATTCAATCTAGATTTGAGGTCATGATCTCGTTTCAGTTTTGCTAACTTCCTACTTGATGCAATACCGTATAGTGACATAAGCATATTATCTTTCCTTTTCTGTTTTTTAAATTTTACACTGAAATATATGTAAATTTTACAGGTTGTACGTGACTCTTTTTATGTCGGAGTGCCACATACTAAAAAGTGACCCCGTGACCCTCGATAAACAGAGTTATGGCCCTTACACCGTGAGTACTGTGCTCTTCTATACTCTTCCACGTGTAAGTACCAACTTCAATAGGTGAGTTCCCCTAAGGATGGCGAAGTCTCGTGTGATAATCCGTGTCCGTTTTCATGAAACTGTTCTCATGCTCAAGCATGGATTTCGTGCTCAGATCTATTTTTTAGTTCCAGTTTCAAGTTATTAAAAACAATCGTATTTTGTCAATAATTTGGAAAGCATTTGAAGAGACTTACAGCCGAATGCATATTTCATTGTTTACTATTGACTTTTTGGTCGTTTAACATGATTTAGATGAGTTACATGCAAGCTAATTTGAGTACAGAATCCATGCTTGAGCAAGAAAGAAAACGGTTTCAAGAATAAGGGTCCTGTTCTTGTACCCTATTTCAAACAGGGTGATAAACCTCTATTTATCTTTTATAGAAACAACAAGTTATACCAATCACAAATATTAAATATACTGCATAGATCTTCAACTTTACGGTATCAACATTTCGCAGTTTCTTTTCCTGCAACGAATTCGCCGGGTATAATTTTACGCATCACAGTAAATTGTCAATAATCGAAAATAAGTCAGTTTCAGCAGGGCAACAACTCTCAAACGAAGGCAGGGGAAATAGAAACAAGGGCCGTCCGTCTGGTTACCGATACTCCAGGGGCTACGCTCACTTTCGCTCTCTGCACCCCTGGAATATTTCCTGACAAAACCTAAGGCTCAGTATTCACCACCTTGTGGATGAGACGAGACGACTTCGTGTAGTTTGATCCCTTGATGTACATCAAATGAATCGCGCGGTCGCGTGACGGTAAAATTGACTGGCTTTTAAGTCGGGTGTCGCTCCTCAGTAATCCTCAAAGTACAGGTATCAGCTTAGCGATAGGTCAGGGTTTTTTTACCGGAGACCAATCAAATAGCTTGACGCTTGCCTTCAATTTCGCTTTGACATATTTCAGGGGTGCAGAGAGCGAAAATGAGCATAACCCCTGGAGCATCGAGGATATTCCGTGTGATGCGAACTTTGACCTACATTTAACGCTTCATTGGCTTCCTTAGTATTTCTTCATTTATTACATTAAGGAATGTTGTTCAGTTAATATATGGTTAACTTAAGGTTCCACACCAATAAAGCTTACAACAGTGATGCAGCAAGGCTTGCTCTGCTAAACTCTCGTTACAGATGCTACATTTGACCTTTATCTAAAATTCAGTTACTTGGCTACAAAGAAATGGACTAACTCATACAAAACTAAACATATTTAACATCATTTGTCAGAATAGGTTTACTGTCAATGTGTGCACTAGTGTCTGTACATTTGGTTTGAATGATAGCTTAAGGAACACAGCAATATGAATTGTAGTGTTTCGTACAATTTACAATTGTACAACATGCTACACCGCAAATTGCCTCTAAACTGGATTTGTCGTCAGAGCCACATATATTGGCAGCGTCTTCCTGTACTAAAAAATATGTGTTTCGTATTGTGTTTTAAACTGGAGATATTGCAAAAATAAATTATAGCATTATATTAATTTATGGTTTTGTTCTATTTATGCCTATATGTCCTGTCTATCGTATGGTCGGTAATTTGCATTTTCAATCTTTAAAGTAAAATACTTTAATTTCTTGACTTTCGACAAATCCTTCTTTTTCATTATACGATATAAACGATATTAGACAGACGACGTTGACTGCTTAATTTTTCATTTGATATCCATTATTTTTATTTTTCAATGACGTATTTTTCAGACTTTATAAATAAGAAAACAAATTTTGAGCACGGTGATTACAATAAAAAAAGTCATGGAAATGTCAACATATTTAATTTTATTAATGAACATTGTTGTGTCCTAATTGGAAAAAAAATGACTATAAGGTTCAGTAAAAAAATATTTTTTTTGCTTCCTGCATTGACAAACTTAATTTTAAATAATTTTGCCTTATTTTACATTTCTAGACATTGCTTTAATAAAAGAGAGCATTTTGTAATGTTCCCCCTCCTTCTTTACCGCCCTTGAGCCAGGTACATGTACACGCGGTTTACTCGTGTTCTATAAAACGGACTAATATGGTGACGATCGATTTCTAATTCAGGGATGCATAACTTGGTTAAGGGAATAGTTTATATATATAGTATCATCTTAAATAAATCATGTCATAATGACAACTCATATCATCCACATTTAGAACGCCACGCTGTTTTGTAGAGCTTCTTGTATGCAAGACAAGGAAGTTGATTTCGTTTCATGATCTAGGTCGTTGTCATATGTCTTGCTTCCATCATCCAAAGCTGTCGCTGCTAATTTTATCGGCCATTGGGGCAAACCTTTCATAAAAAAAAATTATTTGGAATTATGTCAGCATTCAATACACCTATCAAGGAACAAATAATTAATTCAAAACGAGATGCTTTTATTTAAACATGCACACATCCTCGATACTCCAAGGGTTACGCCCCTGGAATCTGTGACGGCAAAATTGAAGGCTCAGTGTACACCACCTTGTGGGTGAGATAGGAAGACTAGTTTGATCCTTTGGTGTATATCAAAAGATTATCTTCAAAGTACAGGTATATGCGTAGCGATTAGTCAGGTGTTTTTACCTCAGACCAATCAAATACCTAGTCGCATGCCTTTTATTTTGCTATGACATATATTAAAGGGGTGCAGAGGGCGAAAGTGAGCGTAAATCGTGGAGTGTCGAGAATGACGTGCACATAACAGTTTAAACATTTATCTTTGGAGAAGTGAATGTAATATTTTAACTATAACCAGTCACAAGAAGAAATATTGACTAAGGAGCGTACAAAATGATGTTAAAATTTGACTACATATTTTGTGTGTCGTGTGCTATTACGGGGTCCTTTCAAATAACTTCGATAATAACTATAGATAAACGGACATTTTCATCTATAGAATTATAAATTTTAACAAGAATTGTTCAATATTACGCTACATATATATTAGTTAATAAAGACACAAATTCATGCGAAGGAAAATATGAAATAAAACATCAAGTACACAAGACTGACCGCTAGGCCTTTCTGCCTTCTTGGGCTTCTCCAGGCGAACTCAAGAACGATTCTCTTTTAAGATAGTCGTTTGGAGAGGAACAGCATCTACTTATATTTTTTAAAAACATTATTCTCGGAATTAGGATAAATAAAAAAGAGCACACGCTGTATACGTTAGGAGGTTTATCTAGAGTATGACGTAGGTACCATGGCAACATCTAAAGTTCTATATTCCAATATGCAATACATGTATATTACTACATTTACTGTGGAAGAAATTGAAACTGCGTAAGTAAACAAGAGGCCCAGTGGGCCTGCATCGCTCACCTGGTATTAATCTTCAACTTGTAATCTTAAAAGTGATCTAAAATAAAGCTACAGGCAAAATATCAGGATTTATAACTATAAGTCATTCAAAAGAACCTGCTAAAAGATTTAAAACATTTGACCCCTGTGACCTTGAAAGTCGAACAATGCCATTATGTTGAACAAACTGTATATCCCTTTATCTCTGCATGCCACTAGAAAAATATCATCACACTGGACCTTTTGTTAATTGAGATTAGGTCATTAAAATGTTTATACATATTTAACCAAATGTAACAGCTTAATAGCCCTTTGTCCAAGAATGCTACTGGCTAAATATCATCATTTTGGGCCTCATGGTTATTAAGAAGTTGATTAAGGATTTTAAACATATTTGATCCCTGTGACCTTGAATATGAGTCAAGGTCATTAATTTGAATGAACTTGGTAGCCCTATATCCTAGCATGCTACTGGCCAAATATCAACCTTTTGTGCCTTTTGGCTGTTTAGAAGAAGTTGTTTAAAGATTATAAACATACTTGACCCCTGTAATCTTGAATATAATTAAATGTTATTCATTTGAACAAACATATTTGACCCCTGTGACCTTGAACATAGGTCAGGGTCATCGATTTGAACAAATATTGATCCTTCATGCCAGCATGTTTCTTGCCAAATATCATCACCCTGGACATCTTGGTTATTCAGTATAGAAGTTGTTTAAAATGTTTTTTTAGACAATTGGCTTCTTTAACCTTGAATATGAGTGAAGGTCATTCATTCCAGCATGCTACTGACCAAACATCAACATCCTGGTCTTTTTGGTTATTCAGAAAAAGTTAATTACAAATATTTTTAGACAACTGACATATATGACCTTGAATATGAGTGAAGGTAATTTATTTGAACAAATTTGGTAGCCCTTTATTCCAGCATGCCACTGGCCAAATATCATCACCCTGGGCATTTTGGTTAATCAGAAGAAGTTGTTTCAAGTTTTTAACATATGCTACCCCTGTGACCCTGAATATGGGTGATGGTCATTTATTTGAACACACTTGGTAGTCCTTTATCCCAGTATGTTACTGGCCAAATAGCATCACCCTTGGCGTTTTGGTTATTCAGAAGAAGAAGTTGTTTAAAGATATTTTGAGACAATTGACCCCCCGTGACCTTGAATATGAGTGAGGGTCATTCATTTGAACAACCTTTGTAACCCTTCAACCTAGCATGCTACTGGCCAAATATCATCACTCTGGACATTTTGGTTATTCAGAAGAAGAACTTGTTTAAAGTTTTAACATATTTGACCCCTGTGACCTTAAAATAAACTTGGTAGCCCTTCGTCCCAGTTTGCTTCTGGCCAAATATCATCACCTTGGGCCATTTGGTTACTGAGAAGAAGTTGTTTGAAGTAAAATCTTGACGCCGGACGACGGATCAAGGACGGTCGGACGACCGACGCCGCGCCAGGGCATAGGCTCACTTGTACCTTCGGGCCAGGTGATCTAAAAAATGATAATAATCGTGCAGTGGCTACCAGGTTTCTTTCCCGTGATATCAAGCCCTAACAATCGTGTTAAATGCCTGCGAGGCGATTTTTGCAAAGAATTACGAAAAGGACAAATATACGATGTAATCTATTGCATAAGTATGTCACTGGCATACACATAGCAGTAAACATACTCTTTTCAGAGTACAAATCGCTCATTTGCATTTAGGTAAATCGTTGACATTAACAGTAGCTGCTTTATCGAGGCTTCACTGCAAATATTTGTCTATTATCCGGAAAATGCAAGATCTGTTGAGATACTAAAGTATTGACGTGGTGTTTATGTCAACTCAATCAGACAATTTTCGTTGTTTTAAATTTTTTCATTTTATATTAGAGCTTTGCAAAATTAAATTGACATAAAAAAACACTTTGGAGAAAATTAAATATGCAACATGATACATGTGTGGTCCTTCTTTAAGGACAGCAAGATTTTTTGTTTCTTTGATATTTTATCATGTTACACGAGGGCGAAGCCTGACCTACACATGCTTACTATAGAGTAAACAAATGAGCTTGCTGTCCTCGAACAATGACAATAAACATTTTATATCAAAAATTTACATTTCCCAAAAGATGTTTTTATATAATGTTTATGGTTTTTAATTACAATGTTCTTTAGTATCACGGTTGAGGAGGGTTAAGTCGTCTGACCGTCTATGATAACTGGCCCTCCGCCACTTGGTCGCGAGTTCGATACCTATGTGGGAAAATCGCAAGATAATGGTGCTTTTTCTTCCGGGTCTCCGCTTTTCCTCCACCACCAAAACCGTGCACGTCCTTATGTGACCGTAGCTGTTGAAAGGACGTCAAACACAAACAAACACATATACCACTTAAGGACTAAATGGACACATGGTGCTGTTTAAATGTGTATTTGTTTTGCTTCCAGCATCAAACAGGTGTGTACTTACTTCGTGTATCTAGTGATTGTATACAATGTTTTCCCTGTGTTTTGGTAACATTATATATAATATTTAGGGTGGTGTATTTAAAGCAATCCCTTTCCCCAAAAGTGGGCCTTACCTTCAATAACATTGATTGCATTTGCAGTTTCCATAATAAAATGAAACCATTATTGCAAAGATTTACAGATGAATATGTGTGTAATCTTTTAAATTACACCTCTTGATACATTCAAATTGTACTGGTGTAGAATTATTTCAAAAATGCAAGGATGTTGTGACTTAATTGGATTAAATATGTTGCATCGAAATAGAAACAGTTATTTTTTCCTTCTTTTTTGATGTCTTGCAGCTGGAGACACAAACTACATAGTTGTCGCCTCTTGCCATTAAACACTAGGATAAGGAAGTCATATTAGATATGCCATACCAGGAAGGATGAATTATTGGATGATCTTTCGTATGTTTGACAACTACTCGTCACGGAATCAACATCGATCACACATTTATTCCATGTGTTATCGTCATGGAAACAAATATATATTAATATCAAATAATATCAGAAGCTGAAAATACAGGCAGGAAAATTGATTTATCAGACGCATTTACTGACGTCATAGCGACAGGAATAAGACTTTCTTATCTAGACAAAAATCTATCTTAGAAGAATCGAAAGAAAAATTCCGTCCAAGTCTTGATTTTTTGGTTTATTATATTCCAGAGCCTTCGGCAATCAGACTTTCAATGGGAACGTTATTGATGCTATACCTAAAGTTCATTGCCTACGTCACAGCATTATTTCCTAAGTAACACATATGGACTTCATATTTTGCTGAAGTCCCAGTAACGCCGCAAATGATACCGCCGAGGAGCAGAACTGCTGACAGAATGGTGTCGCCAAACACGTTTGCTCTATGTATGTACGTAAGCAGCCGACGTTACCCATCGCTCTCTGTGTGTAGCCTGTGTTCACGGCCCGACCCAGGGGAGTTGCTGCCCTAGTTTTACTGACATACTGAAATACGTATGCTCTCTCTCTCTTACGTAACAGAGAGCGGTGGTCACGACGTTGTCAATGTGAACTAATGCACAGAAGCGTCAAATATTTCACTTTTTTTTTTATTCAGTGTTGTTGCACAATATCCATAATGATTTTGCTGATGCTAGAAAATATGAGTTGTATATACGATGATATTGAATGTGGTGCGTATTATATGTATCAGTTAATTATAGGTTTTGAGGTGAATATATGATTATATGGACCTCAGAAAGCGATATTGACCAAGACGAAGTCGAGGTCAATATTACTTTTCCAGATCCATATGATCACATTTTGACCGAAATAGAAGTCTTTATTTATTATATTAGAGGTAAAATAAAGTTTTCATCATAAAACAAGATCGAACGTATAGAAATTACACGGGGGAAAGTACTGAATTCGACAGAGAAAAGTGTGGCGTTACAATTAAAATGGCGTCATAAAGTGAATGTTGACCAAGTGTTTCTGAAAATAGAAACACCGAGTCTATATCACAAATTACCGACCTCCACGTGATCCAACCAAAGAGGATGACGGTAAAATGTTTGTTATCTGGTATTTATAGTTTTGTTATTTTACAGATATATACACTATCAAACGCACTAAAATACATTTCTAGTTATGAAAAATAGTATTGTTTTATACATGAAAAAAACCTAACATTTCCACTAAATAAATCTGTTTTTGTTAATAATTGAAACGTGAACACAATTACTCCCCTTTAAATCTACCATTTTGTAAATTTCTACTCTGCAGCTCCATATATGTTTCGCAATTCGTTTAAAACTAAGTATTGCTCCTAGATAAATATTCAGCAGAACGAAATTTCTGCATTTCTTAGGTTCATGGGAAATTGATATTCTGAATAGCTGGATTTACGCAAAAAGGTAAATTGCTCAACAAAAGACGCAAAAAATAAATTACGTGTCATGTATCTTATATTGTTGAAATATTAAACGACTTTAGGGGAAATCCACGCAAGTAAATACATATGCAAAATTTTTTGGATTAAATACTTATAACATATGCTAAATTACGTAACCTTTGACCGTTAGATAAATTCTAAACTAAATAGTCCATATTTATCATTCCTAAACACCATTTCAAAAACAAACAGTAAATCATGTATTACATGTATATATCCACACAATTGTTGAACTTGGATATGTACATACATTAATAGTCTGCTATACGAATAAAATATAGATGGTTTTAGAAAACCATTGAAAATCCGTTATATATAATTGTTTTAGTGAATTCCTTTTAGCTGGAAAATACCTTTAGCTATGTAAACCAGCGTGAGCATTTCAAAAAGGCGCTGCGATGGCCAAGTGGTAAAGGCGTCTGACATTCTGCTACCACTAGCCCTCCACCACTGGGTCGTGGGTTCGAGACCTACGTGGGGCAGTCACCACTGGGTCGTGGGTTCGAGACCTACGTGGGAGAGTCACCACTGGTCTTAGGTCGGTTGTTTTTCTCCGGGAAGTCCGGCTTTCCTCCACCACCAAAACTTGGCACGTCCTTAAGTGACCATAGCCGTTAAAAGGACGTGAAACACAAACAAACCTAACCAAAATATTTCAAAAAGCCAAAATTAATTTCCGTGAGCAAATAGTACCGATTTTTTTTTTTTTACATAGAAACACACATCTAAATACTTTGAACTACATGTCTATATTTAAATTGTGGACCACCGTTTCTCCCGCACTTATTTGATGGTAGTTAAGTATTGATCAGTATTTTGATATCCACACCAAATGTTAGTCCATTTCCACGCTAACAATAATGTAAAACATAATTGAACGTAACACACACACAAACACACCATCACACACACACACACAGGATTGCACCTTAACATTTGGTAAGAAACACAGCATACCTAAAATGAACTACGCTGCACCTTTTTGCACTCATCGGTGATTCAAAAGGCCAGAAAAGTGGAAAGCCAAACTGGTGTTAACTACTTTTAAAGACACATAAGTCCCTTAACTATATAATTCTCAGAACTTAGAGGAGTACTGTTCAATTGTAAATTTGTAATGAGTAGACTGTGTAGACACAATCACATTTTATGACCTCTGCCATTACTCGAAAGAAATAGCTGTGGCTATTAAGGTCACGGCAAACCTCGAGATCTAAGAGATCCACCAGCAGACTCGACCACATGTGAGTGTGCCTTTACACTGTTCGTGATAGAAACAGTATGCCTAAATGAATTATACTGCATCACACAGCTGGGTCGTCCCTCTAAGACTAAACGTTGAGTCGTTTATCGCAGCATTAAACAACATGTGCCACATTGTGATATGTACTTTGGACAGTACTGTACTGTGTAAACAACTAACAAAGATGTGTGTCTAAAACACGGTCACTATACTGTTTAAACAACTAACAAAGATGTGTGTCTAAAACACGGTCACTATACTGTTTAAACAACTAACAAAGATGTGTGTCTAAAACACAGTCACTATACTGTTTAAACAACTAACAAAGATGTGTGTCTAAAACACGGTCACTATACTGTTTAAACAACTAACAAAGATGTGTGTCTAAAACAC
>JAUMHH010032002.1:0-10304 GCA_032359455.1 Chlamys rubida
TCACCCCTATGTAACTTTAGTAGACTCTACCATGCATTGATCTGGATGAGTCCATTTTGGTCTACAGTGGTGAAAGGATTAATATCTAACAATGTATATACATATAATAATGTGTAAATTATGTTAATTTGGATGTAATATGTTAATTGAAATTAATTAATTAATAATTCATTTCTGTGTTTGACATTAACATTACATCAGAGAAGAATTTTAGGCTTGTTAATATTAATACTGCTATAGCCCATACTAACCCAGTATTGTGTATATATAAAATTATATCAGATAATGAAATGCAGAAATGTAAGGAATTATTTTATTAAATGAAAGCAATGATTATTTTATTTGTATTTATCTTGTCAACCCAACACCGGTTAGTAGCCACTGGACTGTATACGTACAGCACATTCAGTTATCTTACATGAAATATAAACATCATTAATCACATTGTATCAATATGAGAAATAATTTTCAAATATACCAGTAACTAATCACATCACATGTAATTATAGGATTTATCTCTATATTTTTCACCTAAAACAAACAATGTAAATAGAATAAAGTTTGAAAAATTTGTGAAATACACAAAAATAACTGACTGCTCACATGAAAATCATTCTTTTTTTCATGCAAAACTTTTCTTCTGACTACACAAGTGTAAAGTGAGAAATCTAGATTTAAACAGGATTTTAAGGAGTCACCAACTAAATTTGTACAGTCAAAAACATAATTACAGTTAAGTTACAGAATCCAGAACAACTTCTTCTAGATCTATAGCATATCATATCTACATATGTCTAATAAGGAAGTCTACAAACTCCTTACAACAATCCTGATCTTCCTAAACAGCCATATTCCATCTCTACAGGAGATAAGCAGTTTTAGGGAGATCCTCCTACACCTTAACCCTTTCACCCCTATGTAACTTGAGTAGACTCGACCATGCATTGATATGGATGAGTCCATTATGGTCTACAGTGGTGAAAGGGTTAAATTGATATTGGTATCTTATGGATGGCAGTACCTTAGCACCTTTCATGTAGGGCTGTTACTGAAGATTTGTATAAGGGCAGTGGGACATACCATATTTTAGGTACAACCCATCAGAGTGGCAAACAACAGGACGTAATGTTTATTACAATCCCTTATTCCCATTATTTAACAAGTCAATATTCGTAAGCCTGAAAAATGTTTAAATCAAAATGTCAAGCAGGTTAATACAAAAGGTTTAGGCAATTTGTTTCTAGATTCTGTTTGATGTCTATCTTGATTATAGATTCCTGCTCATTTTCAGTGTTTTTAAGCATTATCTAGATTGATGTTCCCAACAAGTGATGGTTGGTTATCATGTTTATCTATAACCTTTGTTACTTAATTTTCCTATTTTACTTTTGCCTCAATGTGCAGGCCTACCTTCAAATTCAAGGGTTTTCCTATTTTACCTTTTCCTTGAATCACATAAAGGTTATAATGGATTGACTAGATGCAGCTAGGAATATATATTTTTTTTAATAAATTTAGGACTTTGGACTTATCTTTAGAATTTTGTTTTCACTGGTGGTCTTCACAGAAAGCTCAGGATTTCTTTGATACTAAAAGATTGTCATTATGCTCCTCTTTCGAATAATATTGCCGAAAAGTCTTAAATTGAATGAAATTTTGAAAGTACACTAGATAAACAAACCACAGTGATTTAATGCCAGTGTATAGTTCCTTGTTCCAGTTTTACTCAGATAAGGGTTAGAATAAGGAGGTTTATCACAAAACAAAACCAACACAGATGGAACTAGACAGGACTAAGAAGGTACTGTTTTTACTCAGTAATATTCAACAGTATCTAATTTTCTAAAGTTCTTTCTACTGCAGATTTCGTAGAAGTCTAAGTGTGTTTGTCACAATGTTCAAATCAGGAATAACATGCTGAAAATCAAATAATTCATCAAAAGCAAAAATGTTTGTTAGTTTGTCAGTAAAATGGCATACAAGTGATATATTGAATAAAATAATAATAGAATAATGTTAAACTGTATATTCATTATTAAATCTTTTACAACAGGAATGGTTTTCAAATTGAATATTTTGTCCAACATTGCACCTCGTAATACAGTGTATTTTTCATAAAATGTCTAAACATTGATAAAGATAACATTAAAGACAGATTGGACAAAAGTTTCAGTTTGAAACCCCCCGATAAAGTAGGGTCTGTTCTGGTGATAAATACATGCATTGAACTAACCTTACTAGGAGAAGATTGGGGAGCTACAATTGTAACAGATTTCTTTGTTCCCTGCAAAAAGGGCAGCACACACAGCGTGAGTTAACAGACTTGATTGTTTGGAGTGTATTAATATCTTCTTGAAGAAGTATTCAATATTTAATATTACGCATTGAAAAAAATCTTCGTTAATTACAATTTAATAATATTATGAAATTACTTCCCTTGTGTAGAAAGGAACTCCTTTAACATAAATAATATGGTGATTATTTGCATTTCTTGCTATCATCCAAATTTTTCTGTTTTTGTTATTTTTTCATCAGGCAAAATAAAACAATAGATATATTGTAATAAAACAGTATGGTACAGATAACTAGTTATGATATACATCACAGCAAACTTGTTTCTCTAGACCATCACGCAACATAAGCCGAAAAGTACACATTGGCAGCAGGATCTTCAAACATACAAAATGGTCATCTCTTACAGGCATAATGACCTTATCTAGATGACAGGTCAATCATTCCTGACCCAGCTCAGAGATTAAGTGCCAGCGACTGGTGCAGTATTTACCTTGGTGTGAGTGGGTGTGGAAGCCCGTTCTCTTGAGGGCGTCACCCGGTCCTTGACCGTTTCTGTCTTGGCTGGTGTCTCATTCTTGTACTTGGCAATCCTAGGAGTGGACAGGCGGTCAATAGACTGTTGACTGACCCGTGCTGTTGACCTGTCTGGTGTTTTTTCGTGGTCACTTCCTCCAGATTGATCGTCCTTTACTTCTTTCTTCTTGTCTGCCAGTTTCTGAAGCTGATCAGCTCTCCTTTTGTCTGCGAGCTTTCGTATATCTACACTGCTTCCTCGCTTGTCCTATAAAATAGGTTTATCACGTGAATGAAGAGTTTGACAAGCTAGAAAACCTACAGATTCCCACATTCCTTTTTAAATGCAACAAGTTTTACAACATTAAAGTATATTATTACATGCTTTTTAATGCTAAAAACAGACCCAAGTGTGTACAAATTCATATTAAGAATACTAGATTGCAGTTAAATAATGAAAATTCCACTATCCTAACCTATATTTTCATGGTAAATATTGAAAATTTTCACTGTCCCCGACAACATATACTAGCTCCTGTGTTGGGCTAGTGTGCATTCTATAGGCTTCATTAATATGAAACTTAAGTCTGCAGAATCCACTCAGCTAATATACTTGCCACTGATTTTGTATTGCTTAAATACTTTCAACAGTAGAAATTCATACATGTGGGGCCAGTGAAAAAAACTATTTTTTACTTAAATAAGTGATTCACTTTAGAGTCCGATTTTAATTTTGCACTTTTTTCATGTTTTGTTCATCAATGCAAAAACATCCAAACCTATTAACACACATACTAGGAAACTGCAGTAGCATTGCCGAACAAGAGATCTTTCCCATCATGAGTAGTTTTTACAGTAAAACGCTAACATTCCAACAGTACACACTTACAATGTGATTCTTATGATTAAATCTAATACTTACTAATAGCCCTCAACTCATTTACCCCTACATTTTTAAACTGGACTTGCCCAGTCTTTGATTTGGTAAGGTTCAAATATGACCTAAAGGGGTGAATGAGTTAAGCTTTGTTTCACCAACTGTAAAACATGGCAAAGAGGTATAGTATCTGATATCACAGACACTGTACTGTAGGTCATGAACAGTAAGGATTCAGCAAACGTATACTTTCCCTTTTTTTTGGTTTAAACTAGATTAACATTATATTGAGACAAGTGGGCAATGTGGGGTGTAAGACGAAGCAACAACAAAATACCTGAGGGTAATCAAACTACACCTTCCCTAGATATAGGTTATGTTATAAAACATGTAAATTGGTCATTTGGCTCAAATTTAAATTCTTGATCCTTTATCTCCACAATCACCTACTTTGTTTACACTTACAAACCTTCGTCCTTTGTGTATGAAATGAAATACCAGCAGAGCTAATTGTAGTATCATATTACAGGTAATTCATACCGAAATAAGACATGAACCTCTCAACATTGAATTCCAAACTTGGAACAAAATTTCCAGACACACCCAACACAAACACCTGTGTCAGGTGTAGAACCTCAAGTGTCATGATAATTATCATACTGTATCTGCTATATATGCCATTGGGGTCTACTTTTTATAAATGGGAACAAAATGGATACTTGGTTTATTCTTGAATTCATCTCTGTGTAGGAAATGCTATTATTTACAGATGTGACCTTTACCGGTCTGCAGACTCTCTTTAATGACCGGGTGGAATTAATATGGAGCATAAGGGTAATCAGAAACAGCCTGTACACTCCTACACAAACACACTGTCACCTTTTTCTCCTGTAGATTTTGTTCATCTTTCTCTCGTTTTGGAGTTGATCTCGACGGTGTCTTCTGTCGATCTGAGGAGGAAATAATGATGACAGTAGAATGGAGAATAGCCTGACGTATTGTCATGAAATATTTATCAGACCCTGTCTACAAGATAGATAAGTTCTGACGGCGGAATGTTACAAGGATATTCCACTCAGTATTCTTCAACAAGGCACAAGATATTCTGATTGAAATAAGGCAATTACCGGTACCCAAGCTTTATCAATATTAATTTAGTCCCTTATGGCAAAGATTTTACAATAGACAGAAAATCAGATACCAGTATGAACTTTGTATCAACTATAAATGTACTAGTCTTCTAAGTAATCAGATTGAACTGAGGTATTCACTGTTACCATGCCAGTCTCATCAGTTCCATTGTTATTCCCAGAGCTACATCAAGCTCAGCAGATATCCACATTATTAGTCCTCTATAAGTGAAACTGAGGTGACATAACATACAGATTTCTTCTAGTGTTTTTTTATTCATTATTCGGCCATAAATATGGAACGTTGAAAAATGTTCTGATTAAACCTTGTATACATCATTACCCCCTACAGAAGGTGGCATCTACTAATTTGAAGATTTCAATCTCTCACGTGTCAAAATCTATGACACTAAGATGAAGGGGAAGTATATGTTTTACTTTATCCAAACAACTATGACATTACAAGAGTATACTGCTGTATTTAACTGTCCTGTTTCTTTGGTATCCCAAGTCCTTACCTCTGGCTAGTCTGTCCGTGCTCTTGCTTCTTGAGGTTCCCTTGGGAGTTTCCACGGAGATGAAGCTTGGTACAGACCCTGCTATACTGGCTGGGCGGGGTTTCCTTGGGGTTGTCTTGGGGTCCCTCAGCCGAATGTTCTCCCTAGTGCTCAGGTTCATGGTGCTCTTAGGACGGGTAGGGGGAGTGCCGCTGGGTGCTAGAAAAGAGCGACTTTTCTTCGTGGGACCTGCCTCTGGGATTGAGTTTAACACTGCCATGGGGACATGGTCAGATGATTTTGTGCCATGGAATCAAAGTGCCGCCAAAACCAAACCAAAAGTTGGTATTGATGGGTCGATAAGGATGAATGGATTGGTAAATGAATGGGATGGGAGGAGAGAAAAAGGAAAAAAAGAAAAGAAAAAAATACAACATCAATCCAAGGTTCACAAACAACATGAGCAAAACTGGAAAAAGTGAGTAATAATGGGTATACATTGTTATGTTGTAAGCAGTGTCCTTCACCTCTGGGTGTTAAACTGCTGACCCTAGCCAGGGTCACTCCCTCATATAGGTTGTATATATTAGGCATTAGTAAAAGTTACATGTCTGGCTATAGAAATGTTCATGTGTGCCACAAGATTCACAAGTTATGAAGTCATAAAAATAGTTGTAATACACTACATGTCATTATTGACAAACTAATAAACGTTCCAAGTCATAAAACATGAAAATTGTAGACACAATTATGCTCAGGCTGTCATTAAATTGGTTACCAAATATAAAATATTCATTTCAGAGACTTATCCAATTTTTCTTAATTATTTTTAATAAATAATTTTTTGCTTGTTTCTAGAAAAAATTTGCCAAGATAAAGAATCTTGTGACACACATCTATTGATCGACTGCATGGTTTACTGTTTTATCACGAAACCTGTTTGCTCATGAATTTTTAAAATTTCATCCTCAAATATATAGAAACGAACCTGATTCGACTGAAATAAAATCCTATCTTAATGTTACTGCACCATCATCGTATTAATGGCAATTTATCAATGTTACATCACGTTGACATTACACACTGTCAAGTTAATTTGAAAAACAAACCGATGTCTGCTCCAGTCTGTTTACATGATGGTGGTATATCCGCTCATTGATTTATATACTGCAGATGCTTTCACAGTATCGATCAGGTTTTACCTGCACCGGATGGCCTTATAAGGTAGCAAAGGTTCCGTAATAGACACAGCGAAACAGTCAGTCACATTCTACAAATTATACCATATTTAATGTAATAAGCACTCCACGTACTGCCCTCCCCAATATCATAGTGGTCTTGTATTCCATAACCTGCATAATATACCATATATTTATAGTGTTAATTCTTATCTGATGCAATTTTAATTAATATCAAATTGTGCCAATTCTTCTTTTCTGTAAATTTTCAAATGCCAAGAATTATGCTATTGTGGTTTACATAAGATTGGTTCTGGTTCAGTTTAGACAGATTTGGAGCAAATTAAACATGATCCAATTTTTAAAAATAAACTTAGCAATGCTGGTGAAAACCGTTTCATTGAAATATAAACTTTTAACTCACAATTCTATTCTTTCATACATGGAGTGTTTATCATGTCAAATAAGGTACAAGTATTTAACGCATGACTTCAGACATCTATATATATATATAGTTGTAGTTATATATTGCAACATTCATTTAAAATAAGGAACAAAATGCAGCAAGGCAAACATGCTTTAGATGGTATATGTACACAGAATATCTTGGGAAATCTACATATGCAAATTTTGTTGTATCTGTAATCCTGAGGTGGATTGAATAAAGGGAAACATCGTCCAGGCCCTATGACTAATGACTCAAACATACAAATACTGAATGTTAATTCCATTATTAGCTAAAGTCAATGGCAATTCATGTTTGAACACTTTAAATTTTCAAATTACTGAATTAATGAGGTATATTGGATATTTAAAGGTTTTCAAAATTACTTTTTTTAAATTCATTTAATCAAACTACCAATTACGTTTAGCTACACAAACATGCTTCAAATAGAGTATCTCACATTTTCATTTCCAGAAAACTTACACTATAATACAGAACTGTAGATTTTACTATGAAGCACTTTACAAAAATATTATTCATCTATTGATTAAAAAATTGTCTGTTTTCCTTCTCCTTTCTGATTTACTAATTATTATTTACACCACAACAAATCCCTGAAGTATTAATGCTAATATTCACTATTTTTTATTTCTATTTTATTATCAAACTGTTCTGTTTCCCATCCTGTTTCCATGTTTTAGATGAATCTGCGATAACATCACAAACAACGTTTCTTTTTTTGTCGTGTTTTTAGTACCACTTGGCCACCGATTGACTGATAACATAAACAATGAAAGTAAAAATTGATACAGATAATCAGTTCTCTAGTTGACCGTGTGAGAAGTTAGGCTGTTGACCCCGATGATAAGATATTAACTGGCCGTTAATTATTGATGGGGAACTTCGTGTTATGATATTACTCGGCTATAACTCACTTTCAAACCATGTGAATTATGCATTGGTGGTGTTTTATGGGATGTGGTGTCAACGACAACATGATCTGGTGAAGTTTAGTACCATGAACTAGCGAACACAACGATACAATGTGTGACACATTGAAATGAGAAAACACAACAGCTAATGATAAAATCAAAAGATTAAAAAATAAAACTGAGTAAAAGTACAGAAAAAATAACTGAAATGTTACAAAAAATAACCTGTTATGGGTTATCAAACTGAACAAAAGGAATGAAACAGAGTTATCAAAACAGGTACAAATTATCCCATTCATCTACACAAGACTCATCAGTAACTTAACTCATTCACCCCTGAAGACACATTTGAACTCTTCCAATTCAAAGGTTGGAATAGTTCATTATGAAATTTCAGGGGTGAATGAGTTAAGGGTTCTTTGAAAGCTTCCTTAGAATTATTCTCGTTCAAATTTTTGCAATGGAGAATTACGGTATATAACAGTCAGTGGTTAACGGGTAAATAATTGTTAAATACTATACCTAGAGCTAGGACTTCGGATATTTCAAGGCATGCAACTTGCATAAGTTTGATCATGCACATTAGTAACATAATACGGCTGTTAAACATAATAACACTTGTTTGCATGACAAAATATACGTCAACATTTCCAAGAATCAATTATATCTACATAAATCATAACATTTATGAAATGAATTAATAAAGATGCATATCATTTTTAACATGCATCATATTTCATTTTTTTTTTTAAAATATGACATACAAAAGACAAACACAAGACATTCAATATTGTTAAAACAATTTTGATTAGTAAATCCCTACCCACTTATACCTGTATGTACTATATATGAAATCCCCCCCCCCCAAGTCTAATTCATGAATATCTATGCCACTTCCCCTTCCCAATCTTTGCTTCCAAGAACTTCAAATTTTGCACAAACAGAGTGTTTTAGTATGAAATCTCACCATAAAGGGAACCCTAGAGATTACAGATAGCTTGTTCACTCTTTCCTATTAAAGACCAGCCTCAATTTTCACCTATGCATTAATGGATTTCCCAGTTTTAAATATTGCTTGCCCAAATATGTGATTTAAAGCAAAGATATAGCCTTGGCCCAAAGTATGAAAAGCATGGGCATCTTAATATGATGTTACACTTTGTATGGAACAATGTTTTTGCTCCAATGAATCCTTAATATTCTATATTATTACTTTAAAACATTTTACAGTTTTATCAGATCTTAAACTTTCAGACAAGATATCTTCTTGTAACATTTGTGACAGACTTGTCCTACAGTTAAAACTCAGACTGTCAAGTTGCTGTAAAGATTGGAGCAATTCACTCCTATAAGAGAAATATAAAATTTCTCTCAGTTTGCTTTTGGAGAAGTGGGAAACAATGAGCAGATCCTATCTGTGGACTAACATACAGCATACGAGTCTGAAAGGTCACGTTTCCTACCCATATAAAATGTTTGAACGTTTATGCTGTAGACACTAATGTTCAACACAAATCTATGATACTAATAATTTCCACAATTTATCCTTTCTTTCAGCTAAAATAGTAAAAAAAAAAGTCGGATATATTTGTTTTTCGTCTACACACCAGTCTTTTGAACATTGCTTTTAAGATTATCTTGTGATTATTTTATCATCAAAGTGTGGTTGTGATAATGAACGAATACAAAATGTATTAAATATTTGTTTCTATCAATATATTGCCCTAATGGTGGGTTGCTGTGTATGTCACTAAAACGTCTCACTAAACTATGTATGCCTGGCAATTTTGATAACTACCTTCATGTATGTACATCATAAATTCAAAAGAGCACTTGTCTGAAATTTGTTCCTAGGGCTAATAGATGTCTGATACACAAGAATCCCAAAATTGGCAATCACATGAGAATCAAATTTAATCAAAAGATTCATCCCCAAGGTGTAGATTAGACAATAGCAATGTTGAAAGTAGTCTGTTTTTTTAATGCAAAATTAACCAATCTTTGTTTTTTGACAGAGGACAATTTTAAGCGGCAATTTGTAGAAAGGCGACACAAAACCTTACATATGTATATCAGTGTTAACCAGTAAAACCAATCTCAATACCATATGTTGATAACAGAGGACGAATATAAATGCTCTATTTTGTTGAAAGACATGCTAGATACTGAAAAATACTGAACCCTAAATACTATATTTTGCTGACAAAGAACGAATCCAAATACACAAATGTTTTTTGACAAAGGCCGAACTTGAATACTAGATGTTATTGATGACTGACCTTAATACTAGATGTAGCTGACAGAGAACTGAAGCCTAAGTTATATGTTGTTCATAGAAGAGTGACCTGTAATACTAGATGTTGTTCATAGAAGAGTGACCTGTAATACTAGATGTTGTTGATAGAAGAGTGACCAGCAATACTAGATGTTGAAAGAA
>JAUMHH010032024.1:0-10304 GCA_032359455.1 Chlamys rubida
CCGGAGTTCTGACGTTAATCGACGACAGACCGATATAAAAAAAAGTCGATAAAACGTCAGAATAATTCGGACTATACATTGGTGTACAGACATCTGTTTGGAAGGTAAAGTTGTATTACACAGTAGTGTTACATTGGTGTACAGACATCTGTTTGGAAGGTAAAGTTGTATTACACAGTAGAGTTACATTGATGTACAGACATCTGTTTGGAAGTTAAAGTTGTATTACACGGTAGAGTTACATTGGTGTACAGACATCTGTTTGGAAGTATAAGTTGTATTACACAGTAGAGTTACATTGGTGTACAGACATCTGTTTGGAAGTTAAGGTTGTATTAGTAGAGTTACGTTAGTGTACAGACATCTGCGTAACAAGGTAAACTTTCATTACACAGTAGAGTTACAATGGTGTACAAACATCTATTTGGAAGGAAAACTTTCAATACATAGTAGAGTAACATTAGTTTTCAGACATCTGCGTAAAAAGGTAAACTTTCATTACACAGTAGAGACAAAGTTTGCGTAGAAGGTAGCAATGTACTATTCAGACGTGTTACGTCTGTTGAATGGATGTTTCTCCGATCATTCTTTGTTGCTTTGTTTTCAAGATGGCCATCTTCCAAGATATGGAGTTTAACAGATGTGTAAAACATGCGACTGATCACATTGTATTATAATGAAGAGAAGAACATGTTTCACCTTTCTGATATCGACCATTCATTACCAAATGTTGTCCTATGGTATTGCTACGATCTGGTCTTGGGCTATCTGATTATGTAATGAACAATGCGATACAACTGTAAGCATTAAGTTGTTTTTCAGGAACGAATGGCTTAATTGAGATGCCATTCAACACGGTATAATACAGTTATCGGTGAATTATTTCATGATTCGTAAACCGTTGATCTTTTTTGAAGTCAAAAGATGAATTTACCAACAAACGTTTTAAATCAATGTTCATTGACGTAGTAGTTACGGTGGCCAACCTTTATATGGAGTGCTCTGAAGAGAAAAAGTATACTCCCAATCCTTATAAAATGCGTCTGATTGAGTTTGACAAACCCGGACCAGATACGTGGAAAATTCCTTATCCGAAAACACCATCACTGTGGATGGCTCAAACAGTTTTTAGTTTAATTACAAGAAGGGTTTCGGCATGGCCTGTTATTTAATTCTCCAATTGTAAGACACCATGAACGTGATCCGTGGGAACTTCACCAAACCTACTCTTACTACTATTTACATCTGATCTTATTCCACTTCCTATGTTACCATAATCAGGAAGCAATTAGAACGAACCTTATAACAATATTGCAACAACACAGGTCAAAGCACTATAAAGTCGGCATCAGATCCGCGCTATCACAAGGAGGCAAGCACACCAACATACCCTGTCTCCTACATACACACACGCAAGCACGCAAACACTACACACATGGAGGCACGTCGTCAAATGACCTTAGCTGTTAATAGGACGTTAAACAAAATTAAACCAAATCAATCCAGAATCAAAGATAAAGGAGCTACTATTACATCATTATTTACATGGATGAACAAGTCTTACTTTCTTCAACTCTTTCTGGTGCGGTTTGCAACATCTACTTTTCTAATGTTGTTGGACCGGCCTGTCGTGTTAACAATGAATATGGAAATATGCTATATCTGCGCGGATATCAAAATTATTTCGGTGATTGTAAATGAATGAAAACCCATTACTATTCATAAACAAATTGCCTTGAAGAGGCAGCCGTTCCTCTAAGCGAACCGTTAGCGTCTATTTTCAACAAATCCTTATCTGTGGGAATCTTCCCGAACTTATGGAAAAAAGCAAATATTTTACCTGTTCACAAAAAAAGATAGTCGAAACGATGTTAAAAACTACCGACCAATCTCATTACTCTGTATCTTAGGGAACGTATTTGAAAGGTGTGTGTATATTTCGAACGATTTTACGAGCGCTTTAGACACAGGGAAAGAAATTAGAGTTATTTTCTGTGAAATCAGCAAAGCCTTCGACCGGGTGTGGCATGAGGGTCTTTTGTATAAGTTATCCCAAATAGGTATCGCGGTCCCTTCTCAAATGGTTTAGAAGTTATTTAACTGATCGAAAACATACATCCGCATACATAATCGTCAGTTTGACGGGGTATGTGTATACCAAAGAAGAAGAAACAAAGAATTATAATTTATAATGCACATTCTGATTGGGTTGAAGTCAAAGAAGAGGTCCCTCAAGTGTCAATTCTCGGCCCGCTTCTATTTCTTATCTACATAAACGATATCGTTAACAACATAAATTCTATTATTAAATTATTTGCAGACGATACATCACTATACATGATTGTCGATAACCCAACTACTACAGGAACCGCTCTTCAGGCAGATCTACAAACACTAACAAAGTGGTCGAAATCGTGGTTGGTAAGCTTTAATCCTAAAAAAACCGAAAGTATGTTAATTAGCAAAAAACAACCAAAACCTTATCACCAACCATTGTACATGAATAATGAAGAAATAACAAATGTTGAAGTACACAAGCACCTAGGAGTATTTTTTTCGAATGTCAAACATGTAAACTACATTATTAATAAAGCCTTAGTCAGAATCAATATTCTACGTTCTCTAAAATTCAAACTCGACCGAAACACATTACAGACTATTTCCTTTCCATTTATCAGACCTGTTATTGAATATGCTGACGTACATGTAGTGTGGGATAATATTACCGATGAATATAGTGCTAAACTGGAACAAATTAATACTGAGGCAGCTAGGATTGTATCTTGTGCAACCAAACTGACTAGCATAGATAAACTGCATATAGAAGTAGGCTGGAACAAATTATTGAACGTAGACATCAACACAAACTACTTGTTTTCCACAAAATGTTCTACCAAAATACCCCTCAATACCTCAACCGTCTTGTACCACAATCAGTCACTGGAATACCATGCTAGACTACGCATGTCAAGCAGCTCTCTTAATGAACATTTATATAGGAAAAACATTATTAGATCCCCTCTATGCGCATGCGGTAGCATAGAAAACACTTCCCATTACCTGTTAGAATGTACCTTATACACTGCCATCAGACAACTACACAGTGAAATCCTTCAGTATCAAATAACTGTCAAATTATTATTATATGGCAATAAATCGTTATCTTAAGAAGAAAATAAATATTTTGATATTGTTATTAGTGTATACATGCTATTTGAAATAATTTTGGATTCTGAGTAGCTTATGTATGTATGTATGTATGTGTGTATGTATGCATGAGTGAGTGTGGATGCGTAACTATGCATGCATGTATGCACACGCATGTGCGCAAGTAAACATAATGTAAGTATGTATGTAGATGAATAGATTTGTACGTTTGTATGTATGTATGTATGTATGATAGACATATGTGTTTATGATATGTGTGGGCATGCATAAATGGACGTTTGTGTGCGATCAAATGTAAAACAAATAGCAATGTTACTATGTAAATCATCTTATGACGTCTTTGAATATGATTCTTAATCAATGTCTTTTGTATTCTAAAGTAAGTCATGTGGTTGGTTTTCCCCGATGCAAACAGTCTAGTGGAAACGGATATACCAGGAGGAAAAGAATGATCAGGAGAACGACATATTAAGGCACGGGATGTGACGAACAATTGATCAGTAACAGCGTATGGAACGTGAACAGTCTATCACAACGACTGTCTGCGTAGGGAAAAACCATCCACATGATTATCATAGATCATATTCTATATCTACCATCTGATTTATATACATATATATATACCTTTCTTGAAATAGTCTGTAAATCAACCACAAAGTGTATCAACGATGACGCAACAGAAGGATTTGTCTTGACCACAATGTACTGATTTTCTGAATATAACGTATTTTGTAAATGTACCATATTTTTACACTGCATTTCCCCCAACTCTCTTCTAACTTCCCCTATAATGTTTTCCTATTCATGTCACTATTCCTAAGCTATAATTGTTAATGTTGGTTACGATGAAAGGTAACAGATTTATATAAGTGTATTAACACTTGTTTCTGTCTCCAATTAATTTATGTTCAATCATGTTTGTATTATGTATTACATATGTTATGTGAATAAAACAAAGTTTAAACTAACAATGACGTCACGAAATCGGAAATTTGGAAACCCTTCGGTTGGAATTTCCCTATCCAACACTCCTGATCATGAGAGAGTCTTATATTCATATTAAAATATAATTTTACATTCATGTACATGTAAATATTGTACAACTGGAATATGTTTTCATGATTGACTTCCTTGAAAGAAGGATTTTTTCATAGTGATTCATGGTCATAGTGTTTTTTTGGATTTTTCAAATGCTGATTCTATCGAAAAAAGCACACATAACTCCACAGTCGGTAACGATTTTCTCTTTATGTGGTTGTATCGCACATGACTGACAATAAGTGTAAATTAACTAATTACTTTGTCTTATCCTACCAGCCTTTAATTTGTACACGCACGTGCCGATCACTTGATCGAGTTTGCCATGTTTTCGGGAAATCTGAGCGGTTATTTCACGCATGGGCAGAGGCTAATATGTTTGCACTCACCTTTTGCATTATTTGTTGAATAATATTTTAGGTTTTCTTCATTTTATCGTTTACGCCACCAGTCACTGAAGGAAGTAGAGATGGCGACTTCCGGTTCACACTAAACCAACACCAATCACGGACGTGTTTTGAGCCGGATTCGGGTTTTAATGACACTTTGGACGCATTTATCTTCATCAGCCAGGTTGTGGTCTGAGAATCATTATACCACGTGGTACTGGGAGATCGAACATCCATGGGTGTAATTCTGGTTAACCTTGCCCAGGTCTTCGCTGTGTAATATCTCATAATACGCTTTATCGTGCAATATATTCTATTTCCAATATCGATATAGATGTCCTGAATCTTTATAGCTATATTCCATTCAATGATATTCAATTTTAACCAGTATTCCTCTAAATTGTTAAATTAATAAATTAAGGGGTTTAGCACCTGCCCCTCTGCTTCAACAGTTATTTAGACCATTTGGATTTCCAACTTGTTTGCCCCTATCATCACCGACTAGTCCTCTAAGGACGAAACAGCTGTATGATGCAATGTAATTCATTTTTGGAATACTGAATCTGTTACAAAATGTTCACGGTGCAGTGACCTGCGTGTGTGTTACGTTCATCATTCAATGGAACCACTTGTCACGGAAAATCTACGAAGAGGCCAAGGCAGTGGATTGTCGAAACATTACAAGTTTCATAAATGTGTCACCATTTACGTTACTGACATCAACGAGGTTTGTTAGACTGAGTTGGTTCAATTGTTAAACTACTGACCACCACATGGTTTATGAGACGATTTGGTCCAGTTAGTAAGCTACCATACTTTTTGATGACTGGAATTATTTTATAGTCTCTTAACAGTCTCTTGGACAGGACTTAGGTAAACACACTTTTACAGAGTACACTACGGTACACAGAGCTTGAAAATGTCATATTGTCGAGATCTACTTTTGGTAGGTGATGTGTCCTGCATCAAATTATTAAAACAACTTTAACACGATTATACGTGTTTTGGGGTTTTTCTAAAAGGGGTAAACATACAATTTGTTATTCGATTCGAGCGAGATTGCATTCCTTTTCGAAACATATTTCACCACTTTGAGCTATCAGTGTGAACCATTTCTTTACAAATGAACATCACTGCCGTAATCGTTTGATCAAATGGTTGGAATGGAAGAGTGCAATAGCTTGATACGTACTGCAGAGACATACATATATTTCCTTCACAACCATTATAGGTTCTCTCACTCCCGGCTCATTGGATAAACTTAAACACCCTGGACGTTACGTCATTCGTTAATCTTCCTAAAATTATGACGTCAAGTAACAATGATTCGTGACGTCATAGTGTAAGGCAATGGTTTCCGGCATAATGTATTCCCAAGAGAAAGTTTCAGAAAGAATATCTTAACCTTTCTGGGAGACAAAGGTCCCCAAACTCTTGTTTGTTAGTTTTCAAATGTAAAAGACTATCGGTTCACCTCGTGTCTTTATACAAGTTGTTGAAAAAGAACTAACTCAAGTAAGATAAACATGATAACCAGTCACACCTGGTTGGGGAAGCTGTATTAAATATCTATCTGGTTTATACCGGTATCTAGTGTATATTACAGGAAGGTAAGGGATAGAAAATCATTTATATTTAGGAGAATAAAGAGTTTGCCAGATTATTGTTTTACGTATCCTTACCCAGCTGTAGATATGGGTACCGACTGTAAGGGGAAGCAGAATAGTGACAGAATGGAAGTCCTTTACTTATCTCACGTATAAACTTACGTTTTTTCTCGTTTGAATTCAGTTATGTTTCCGATCAAATCATCTCATTATTTTTGTCATGTGGTATAAAACACACACGCATGTTCTTATTAGGTATATAAATCCTAGCTGTATATGTTTTCGTAACCTCGTATTTAATGCGAACTGTACAATTAGTTTATATATGATGCCCTTTAGTAACTTTATTAGCGTGTATCTAGTAAGGTTATTTAAAGTCCAGACAGTCACACACCCTCACCATTGCCCGGTTTGGACTGGGAGAGTTCTGACCTTTAATAAGATTTACAGCCATGCCTTTCTCCTTGGTCATTAATGTTTTGCTTCGGATATGTTATGTATCAAAAGGTGGTAATAACATCTACTGGAGTGGGAAAACGTTCCCCTAGCGTACATATACAGCCAAGGACAACGACCGACATCGACATGGGGGTATTCAGTACTTTCAATTTTTATCGAAATTTGTTAAATTAATTTGTTAACGTCTTCTGACATGGTATGCTGGCAACGTCATGTTGACAACAGCACATGATCATTCTTTAAATTAGCTTCTCGACATTGCTGAGGAAGACAGATGGGATGAAAATTTCACCACATTATTTTGTTAATTTCGAAAAAAATTAGCATCGCATGCTCTTTATCATCACTTACCGTTAAAAATATATAAGTCTGAAGGTCGTCTTGAGTGTAATAATCGTTTCTTTGTTCAAAATATGGAGTGTTCAATATAATTATGTTCATTTAGTCTCAGTCTACTTATAGACAAAACACATTGCCTTTACCTAACGCGATAATAAACCATTTTATAAGGAGATGGCGAGGCCGTGTGTTGGCGGACACTCTCTGTAACCACATCAACACATCCTTGCCGTTTGTTAGGGCTTGTCTAATGATAAGGTGTCGCAACATTACCCCGTCTCAAAAACTTTATTGGGCATACAAAAAGGATGGTTCAATGTATAGCGGCGTCCACACAGAATTATAATCTAATACATGTGATGGGCAGACAAAACCAGCTTGGTTTGAGGACTATTTTTCATGTCACCTCGGCGGAAAGTGTGTACATGTACGAACATAAAGTGAAAAATCTCCGGAAATGATGTGGATCAACCTCTGATTTGTCCTAAATGAACATCAGTGTTTCCGTTGCTATATAAAGATCACGCACTCCCGAACCCTCATCATGACAGAGGATTATCGATTTTCAATGGAAATAACTCGATTCGACGGCCGTTTCTTTGGAGGTGGTTATTAATGTTTTCTTCATCCTAAAATACTCTTCCCGCAGCGGAGCGGCATTACTACAGCGAGGAGTACGCATTAACATTGACGTCACTTCCGTTTATTTAACGAGATTTCAATGCTCGTGAACATTTTGTCTGACGTAACAAATGTTTTCTTTCATTTACCCTTTTACATTCAGGAAATTTCCAAATTTGGTGATGAAATTTAAAGTTTGCTACAATAACGACCGATAAATAACAGTCACTGTGCAGGAAGACTGGCACGTCAGCGTACTTTTCTCACAAGATCCGCAGATAAACGTTGATTAAATGTCCTTTAGTTTGGTGATACAGATTGCATTCTCAAGAATTTGAAAGATTTGCTATACAATTTTTTTTTTTCTGAAAAATGAAAATGTGAAAACAATTCCCTTACAGACAAAATTACAGAATCCTTTTGATTCGCATCTATATATTTCATAACAAATGGTACACTGTAGACATCCTGTTTTTTTTTAGATATACACGTTATCCACAAATAAAACTTCGATGTTATACGGTGTGATATAATTTTCTCTGTAACACACGTGTAATAAATCCTTCAGCTACGCTGATTGGTTGGTTTCATGTGAATTGTATTCACACGCGTGGAACTGACCTATTTCCTTTTACTGCGAAGCGTAAAAATGGCGACTGCGTTCAAGATCTTTAAATCATAACATTCCTCCAAAACAGATGATACAAATCATCGGTCATTGTTATAACTTTCAGAAGAATATATCGGAGATCCTCTCACACACAAATGTGACAAGGAACAATCAGCTAAAACTATCATCGGCAAATACGTACACAATCCGATCGAGTTTTGGCTTTCCCGTTGTTTTGTTGATGGCTGACCTCTCGACCCTGCTTTATCACGTTTCAGTAACTTTAACACATTCACCTCACTTCTCTATAACAATATCAAAAGTTTTAATACTCATTATATCTCCATAAAACATCTTCATCCCTGGTAAGAGTTATAAAGCTCGCAGTCGAACAATTCCCAATGCCTTAATATCCTGTTGTTTGTGTAGATTCGAAATTCATGCCCAATATTCTAAATATAGTTTACTTAATTCAAAATACATGCTCAATATTCTAAATATAGTCTACCAAATTCAAAATATATGCTCAATATTTAAATATAGTCTACCTTATTCAAAATACATGCTCAATATTCTAAATATAGTCTACCAAATTCAAAATACATGCTCAATATTTAAATATAGTCTACCTTATTCAATGTTCTACCTAATTCAAAATACATGCTCAATATTCTAAATATAGTCTACCTTATTTAAAATACATGCTCAATATTCTAAATATAGTCTACCTAATTCAAAATATATTTCCAATATACTAATTATAGTCTACCTAATGCCTTTTTTATCATTGTAGACTGAACGCCGTTTTGTCCAGAACTATGTTTACTATTTTATTGACCATTATATACGAATTTAAATACAGTTTTCTCATAATTGTTTGATGTCAATCAATTATTGCTTTAGAAACGTGTTTGTTGGTTGATGTATGCGATATTCACTCAAACCAACATTGAACATTGTTCTTTGATTCTGCTGTGTCTTTGATGGAAGCCGGCGACGAAATAATCTAAAACTTTGTCTATAGTTGTTCAGCCTAAGTTCTGGGAGTATGTATCAGTTTCATTGAGTTACTGGATTAAAGTGGGGTTGACGACAAGATTACATGTACATGTAACTATAAAACAGCATGTTGACCTCTCTATCTCTGAGGAAGCATTGATGAAAGTTCATGGTGGATTTTAACACACCACATTTTGCGTCAAATGAAACTAAAGCGATTAACAAAATTAACATAAATCTCTGGACAGAGGGAACTGGAATCAGCTGCTATCCTGTAATGTGATTGAAAAGGAAACCCGGCAGTTGCTTTCGATGACTTCATTTCTTCAAAAATGAAAATTTCCTAAACAAAACGTGAAAACAACTTACGAACACATCAATACATTTCTACGAGTACAATTAAGTGTTACAGAGGTTTTTATTTTTCACTGCCTCCCGTCGGAGTCGAACCCGAGACCTCCAGTTTACTGGTCTTGTGGTCTTGAGCTCTACCGAATGAGCTAAAGAGACACTATCCCTGGCCGAGTCAGTAGGAAGCGGATGGTTTTTTACCAGGGTTACATAAGGATACAAAATACATTCCCAAAATAACAACTCCGGGTAAAACAATAAATTTTGCAGCTACAATAATTGGGTACAACAATATATTACTAAGTTCAATTTAGGATACAAAGAGTACATTACTATAATTTCAGCTAAGGATAACATAATTTCTTCCAAAAACTACAAGAGAGGTTTCAGCAATACCTTTAATCGATAAAATTAGGGCGAAATATGAACAAAGGAAAACAAACCTTGAAAAGGCACATTGAAAATGTAACCAGACGTTTCGGAAGGGTAAGGGTCGTCTCCTCATCCACGACACCCGCAGTTTAAATCAAGTTCTAATCCCAGCAATTTCACGTCCTTTTAACGGGAACCGAGTTATTGACAAGAACACATCTAGGCACACGTATAAGCACAATGAATTCATATTGAACTTCATATTACATAAAGAAAAAGTGTTTCAAATGAAATCATGATGGCGACCATAAAGGTGTCAATAATCATCATCAACCTGTGTTGTATGTTTTA
>JAUMHH010032035.1:0-10304 GCA_032359455.1 Chlamys rubida
CGCTGATATATAGCGACAAATCGGAGAAGAATCACTCTAGAAAACTCTATATGTATATATATATATATCATTCATCTTAATGTGTACTAAATATTGTCACTGAATGAAACAAACCATTTGAGAGGACGATAAACCCCAAACAAACAAAAATAAACCACATATATATAATAACGATTTAAAAAAGAAGATGATTTAATCATTGTATATTATCTTGGTTGTTTATATTTTCAGCCGATGGTCCCGAGTACAACGGAGAGTACTGAAGAGCAAGCAATTCATGCGACCTAACTTGTGATTGGCTGATTTTTTGTGACCTAACCTGTGATTGGCTGTTTTTTCGCACAGTGATCTCCTGCCAGCCATAGCGATACATTTTACAGTGTAGACATATGAAGGATCTTACATCGTTTTCCAAGAAAACTGAACATTTGCACAATGTTGCACAAAGACGCGAAGCAGAAACTCATCTTTATAATCTATTTTCAATTAAATTCTGATATTTTTCATTGAATAGTGTCGTGTTCTGCAAACAGTTATGTTTCTTAAGTAGCAGTATATCTTTGTACAGTTTTCGAGAGTTTTTTTTTATTTAACTATCATTCCTTACAATATCTGTTTTGGAGTTGATCGATGTATAGGTTTTTTTCTATTTTCGATGCCAATCTGTGGAGACCATAATGACATTTTGTTTTTTTGTGTTGAATAAAGTATTTTTCTACTCAACCCAGGTGCTAGAGTTTGGTATCGTAAATCTGCAAACGTTTCGAAATGTTAACCCCTAGTAACCAATACCTGTTCCATAATATATAAACCATGGAGGAGACACATAAATGTTTATTATATATTCCTTCAATCTTAAGAGGCACTATTTTAGGAGATTTGATGTTAGTATCAAATTTGACATGCAGCAATGCATGCTTGTGGAAAACCTTCAGAAAGTGAGGATTCAAACTAGGAAGATTCTAGGAAGATTTTAATCAATCATGTAAATAGGTTTTTGGTGATATTAATTGACCTTATTATGTTAATAATGATGATATATACGCTGTAATTTCATGATTTGTTAGAAATTACAGGAGCTGTAGGAAAGCCAACACAGTGTATCGGCATAGGGCATGGAATCGTTCCAGTTAAATTCAGTAGTCATAAAATCTGTATTTTACCGCAAAATGTTCTCTAACACATCTTCGCAAATGTAATCCATGTTGTTAATTCGATCAGATGATGTTGTGCCATGTTTGTGCTATAGCTGCTCAGGTTGATGACATTGTGAGGAGGTGTTCGGATTTTATAGGCAATTGACGGGTTTCCTTGTTTTTGGAGAAGTAATAATCACATCGAACCCACCCAAAAAGTACGGAAACATGGCTATCCTGTCCGTCATTTACGTTTATTGTCATCCTATCAGTAATTATATACTCCGCTAGAAGAGGCGGCAAATAGGACACGCGCGCCGTAATGGTCTTGTTCAGCCAGACGTTTGATGTAAGCCGATTTTTGCCAGGAGTGTTGGAGAAGAAAAAAGACTCAGACAATAATGGTGGTCAATATTGCGGATGATGTATGTCTAGGGAAGAAGCCCCAATTTGGATTTAGCCAAATTTCGACACATTTTCGAATGTAGTGATTGCTTCTTAAATCGTATGATTACAGCAAAATGTCCCCTGCGAGAGATGAGATTAGCTGCCTCTAATACACCAACAACCACTGACTTAAACAGGTGTAAGATATTACATGCGATTGGTTGTTCATCTGGAAGATAATTCCCAAACACCCACGTCAACTTACAAAAAAAGTCAATCGAAGACTAGCGTTTCTGCTAAAAGTTGTATTTGTTTTTTCAATAGAGAAATGTGTAAACATCTCATTGAATGCCATGTGTATGCCTTGTTTACGGAAACTGTTCATTAAAAGGCATACTTTGAACATGGCTTTTTGTTTCTTTGATAATGATGGGCAACCATAATAGTTCCACTGCAAATATATTTAGTTTGACTGTGTTTAAGTGAGCTTGTCAGCTAAATTTCTTAAATATGCGCAGTATTAACAACGCAGGCACCGAGAGACGTAAAAAGTTTCAACAGGTAAAAGCGATATTGACAATGATAGAGATGCAATAGCTACAACCTGCATTAATCCAAATCGACAATAGACTTAAATAATACATGTAAGTTGTTGACACCAAAAACAGCAATATCTGTAAAATCAGATATTATGGCAACAAGCAATGATATACGTAAAAGCCACATCAAGGTTTACAATGCTGACGACGATTACCATTATTTCGATATCGAGTATTAACATCACAGACAACTAAAGACGAAATCACTACAACATTTGCACGCATGAACGCAACAGACACAACATACGTAAAAGCTACATGAGGCGTTAAACATCACAAACAACTATTGAATTAACAGATAGATCAGGTATCGACGCCAGACAAAATAGCTGTAATAGCAAAATGAGGCGTTAAACATCACCAACAACTATATACCGGGTATGAAGGCAAGATATATTAGATCTAATAACTACATGAGGCGATAAACGGTCATTCAAGGACGTGCCTATATGTGTGTTTTGTATGCGTGCATGCGTGTATGTTGCCTATTTGTGATAGCGCGGGTCTGATGTCGAATTTATAGTGCTATCTCACTGACATACCATGCCGAACAGAACCTCTTCAGGTCACATTATACTTTCAACGAGTGCAACAGTTGTTGCCATATCTCTTAATACTGAACGATTAGCAGGGAATAACAACTACCATTTTAAGTTATTTGGTATATCCCAGGCCGGGGACAAAACCCAATGCCTTCCTCACTTAGACTTAACGTGACGGAACGCTCAACACTCAAGCCAAACGTGAGGTATTGCCAAGCAAGGCGTTAAGAAATAAAAGGCAGTTCGAAGTAGAGAGAAAGATTAAGACCCAGGTATTGCAATGGGTGCAGCAGACTTGTATTGGTCACGTTTATGTCCCGAAGTGAGGGCACAAAAGCAAATCCCCTATTCTGCAGGGGCTCCCAAATACGTCGCATCGAAAAAGATAGACTTGCTTTGTCAAGCATTAATGCCAGAGACAACTGACTGCAGTGGTGAGATACATGTACCTCATGTATTAACGCCTCAGACAATAGACTAACAGATACATCAGGTATTAACGTCACAGTAAGAAATAGACGCAACATTTATGTCAAGCATTAACGCCACAGACAACTTAAGACGTATTTTTGATAGCTTTATCAGACATTAGCGACAAAAAGACCCAATTTGTAATATCTACGTCAGGTATTAACGCTCCAGATAACGTTAGAAGTCATACCCTTACCCGGTCTTTATCGCAGGTACGAATGACGGAATATCTTCATCAGGTGTTAACGCCAGACACAACGATAGACTTAATCGCTACATCCATACCTACGCTAGGTAACCATAGATAAATAGGTACATCAAGCACAAAAACCACGAATGCTGGAACTCTTCTGTATCTTTACGACTCCCAATCGGCAATGTAGGTCATTTAGAGCTAAAACAATAATGTAAAAATATTCAAAAAGTTCATCAAAAGGAATGCATCATTCTAATATTTTTAAAGGATTTAAAGGTAAAACACGGACAAAAACATCAATAACAGTTATATTGGTTTGATCATATTTTGTTTAAAAAAAATCAGATATAAATTCATAAGACAGAAACTGTATCAATCATTGATTATTATAGTTGGTACATTCAATTTTTGCGATGAGTTTGTATAAAATAGGTACAATCACTTATAAATTAACTCAATGAAAACGATGTATCGCATGCATTACAATAGGGCTGGTCTCCCTTCCTGTCCTATCCTGTAAGCGTATGTAATGAAGATTTAGCTTAGCCTCTCTGATGTCGCGAAAGAAACTAAATTCAGATAAGAAAGATAGAAGCTTCGATTTTGAAATAGTTGTTTTAGTTTTTATAGTTTTTGTTTATATACTTTACTTATTTGTTACGGCTTATCGGCAATTTGGGTAATGACGGATCAAACCACAGTAAAAACAGACGTTCACAAAAAGGAATCCGTCAAACTAAAACTAAAGGGTTATAATGTTAAAAAGGAGCAAAAACGCAAGCAGATATTAACAACGCAGACAACGATAGACGTTCAAGTATAGTTATTACGTCAGTGTTTTGTATACACAGGCAACAATAGACATGAAAGGTTAGGTTTGGTTATATTTTGTTTTATTTTGTTTAACGTGCTATGAACAGCTAAGATCATTTAAGGACGTGCCTCCATGCACATGTTTGTATGTGTATGCTGGTGTACTTGCCTTCTGGTGATAGCGCTGATCTGATGGCGACTTTATAGTGCTATCGCACTGAAATACAATGCCGAAGGCATCCAGCACATTCCACCCGGTACCATTATACTGACGTGACAGGTAAATCAGGTGATATACCAAGTAATAATATACATTTTCCGTGCCTTTGATAAACAACTATTTACAATAAGATATAACACAACCAATTCGTTTGCTATCAATAATGTTTGTTTTATTTTATTTCTTATTTTTAACATTTGATGTGGCTTGGTTTGGTTTATCGAGAAGCAAGTACCGATTTATCACGCCAAGGCAAGATAGGTTATAGGTTCTGTCCCCAAACCGAATAAAACCAGAAAAAAACGGATCTGATAGATTTTCAAGCTGACACTTATTATTATCATTGCATTCTTAACTGCCAATCAACAGAGAAGAGGTGATTAGGGCTAATAAAAGTTCTATAAAACATGTTAAAGGAAATTACATCAAGCAAACGGTGAAGGTCAATGTAAATGGCAACTCGACAATCAGTACGCAAATCCCCTGAACATTTACTCACTGCATTCGCACGGAGTTTAAGTCATTTAAATGCTCTTCATAAAAGAATAAAAGTAAATTGGAAAATACATCTTGATGTTTTAACCAAAATTGAGCAAAGCTCCTTGCGACATATGTTTTTTTCATTCGCGTGCAAGATTATGTATATAAATATATTTATATTGGTTGAAGCGAAAGTGAAACTATTTGAGTATCTTTGAGTATCTGCCACATGAGTATTCAACAGAAAAAAACACTTGGTTCTGTTTATTACATTAAAACAAATGCTATTTCTTGAATAAGGAATGTGAAAAAAAGATGAAAGTCTTGTGACGTGACATTTACATGATCTGACATGCTTATAGCAATATTTGAAGCTCTCATATTGCTTGCTTTTTCTTGTTTAAGTTTAAAAAAGAAAATAGTTTAAACTGACATAGGTCGTGTCTGGTTTTAGGCTTTTCCAAAAAAAAAATTTAGTCACTACAGTGAAAAAAGACTTATTGAATTCACATACTATTGATTTCACTGCTAAATAGGTGATAATTAATTAGGTTTCGTGAAAGGGGACTAAGAGATAAGGGTACAATGAAGCTTTCAGTGAGATTAATGGTGAGCTTAGGCTTACAATAGTACACATATCCCCTTTTTGCCACACGTATCTGCGTCACAGTGCCCGAGTGAAGATAATTGACCTTTCTGGGGACCAATTTGTAACCATGTCTAATATATCAGATTCAGGTCAGAAAAACAGGTTTCCTTGCCAATCAGATATGTACTAGTAATGGTAAAACACAATAAACTAACTTAAGCTCGGTAAGTGCGATCAGTGCTCAAACTTGATTTGTCCCAGAATCCCTAGGGAAACAGAAAATGTTGCCGTCGGCCATATCTTGGTGAACTAAAGGATTACTTGTGAAATTATCATTATGAGGCTATTTAGTGTTTAGATGTTATCACGGTTTTCCAGTATACAAGATACTTAAGACGAGAACAAAAATTATCTTTAAACCTTTTTGCGATAAACTGAAGAAATTCTTCTGAGTGAAATCATACTGCTCCCTCTTTCCACCTTTTCTGCACTAAGCCCCAATCTAAAATAGGAATCGATAGAATTTATAAAGGGAAAAGATTGAAACACTTTCAAAAATAAAATGATACAATTGTCTTAATTTGGGCAAAATAATTTACTGCGGGGCATAGTTTCACCGAAAGCTTCTAAACTCTTTACAATCATGTCAAACCAGCTCCATCGACATCAACGAAACATAGTATGAATTGGAACCAATTCCATCTGATAGATGTAGACGATATTTTATCTTCAGGAAATAACCTCATTTTCACCCATCAAGACTTGGTTTTCCAATGAGGACCAAGTGTGTATCATTTCTATCTTGTCTGCGTTTGTATTTCTGTAATACTGAATTTACTTTCCCAATCATTTAATGTTACATTGACTCATACAAGATGTTATGTTTCTCGAATTATTTGTATCTAATTGTTCCTTCAGAACTTTAAGGTTAGGAGGGGTCTACAGGCCATAGACCCCGTCTGGTTTTTATAGACCCGGAGCCGAAGAAACTACACTCTTCTTCTTAGCTTAATATCTTGACATTCAACTCCACGCTTGTCTATATTGATCATATCACTACTAACTTGTATGTACAGTTTTTATAATTCACTATAACGTAAGTTTTCGATGTAGTAGTGTTCCCGCTTATGACATGTTTATGTTAGTTTCATAGATCTCAAGGGCACTTTCAAAGTACCAATATTTTCTGAAAAGATGTACTTTATTGACTAAATACCATCCTCGATATCCAGGGGTTACGCTCACTTTTGCTCTCTACAACCCTGGAATATGTCATAGCAAAATTGAAGGCACGAAGATAGCTTTTTGATTGGTCTCAGGTAAAAAAAAACTGACCAATCGCGTGGCTGATATATACCTGTCCTTTGAAGGTCGCCCGACACCGAGCCTTCAATTTTGCTATGATAATTATATTCCAGGGTTGCAGAGAGCGAAAGTGAGCGTAACCCCGCGAAATCGGGGATGGTCTTTCCCATTTTCACAGAAACTGTTAATCATTTTAGATAGTTGTTACAGTAATGCTCTGGGCCCGTAGGGGGTATGAAAACCCCGCATTCTCATTTATTTTTGGATGAGCTTAACTTGTAAGCGTATCTGTCCGATTACAATTTGTTTCTCATATACTCCACAGTCTGCTTCTATTTGTTTATAATTTCCAATCGCTTTTTCTGTTTTCGTTTTCATCAGCAAGCACCTATTTCTCCTTTGACAGACTTTATGATAAGTTTACAAAAGTGCATAGCATTAATAACGAACATCATCATCGATTCCGAGTTTAAATATGTAGCGCAGAAAAAAACTCTTCTTCTTTATTGTATATTTCGCAAAAAATAATCGGCCGATAAGTCATTTTTATCTAAAATATTAATGTAAATAAGATGGCATTTCATTAACAGTTTTCGAACGAGATACGTAATGGTATAATAAATTACATTTCGTAAATATCTGCCAATCAAAATCGAAGAATGTTGTCAATCAAAGACGAATTTCCGACCAATCAAAGAAAGACCCACGTGTTTAGCCCGCCCACAAAGCGACACATGCGTCTATCGAAGATGACACGGAAACCTGCGGTCGTCTGCGATGCTATTTATTTTAAAGTTCTGTTATGCTCAAGTTTTAAAAAATGGAGAAAAAAGACAATCAATGCAAAGTTACCAGTAAGTTATTTTTTGGGTTGACCAATCTACAGAAATTTTATCCTTCTTGTCAAATGTTCTTCATTCATTCCAATGGTTTTGTTCGGAGACGTGTTCATTTCTGTTGTTTTGAGCATTCATATTTTACTATGTCTGAAAGTTTTGAGATTTGGGCGTTGTTAGGTTCTATTTTTTTCTGCATTTATATTGTTGAGGTCATGTTTACTTTTTAAAAATCCCATTAAAAGACCAGTGTAACAAGTGTACTCAAATGCAGAACTTCGATTTCCAGTGTGACGGCAATTACAAGTGATAATCTTTCTATTCCAATAACAATTTCTACCGATTGAATAAGGACTTCGTACAATTCACGGTTTGCTGACGACATAGGAAAGCCGGGTTGTGGCCCGTGTAAACATTCCGAACCAGTTTAAAAATATAAGAAAAATTTAATTGTTGACCAAAGCTTACATTTATCTTTCTTTGTCCTATCCGGATATGCACAACCGTCTACGCACAATTACTATCGCCACATGAAAATTTCCCGGAATCCGCCACCCGGCATACCGTGTTTTCCTTATCTAGCCCGAGTGTCGCCACTCCGAAAATATAAACGAGTTTACTGAGCGAAAAACACACACGTGAGAGTATAAACTGTTGTTGTTGTTGTTGTTGTTGTTGTTGTTGTTAGGGAACTGACAAAAGCTGGATATGCGCACATTTCTTGATCTGTAGTTTCGAGATATTGCATTCCTTTTCAAAAACAAGATTCTCGGAGACAGAACAGTACATTTACGGCTATCTGGACAATGCAAGCCGAGAAGGTGTTTTTCTTAAGCTCATCGATCACCTGAAGATGATTTTTGCGACTTGTTCAACTTTCTGTACTCATCTGCGTCTTGGTTTACTCCCCCTTTGCCGAATGTTTCTGTTGGTCCAGGTAAGTTCTGACAACTGACAAGAATTGGCACTGGAAAATGTACAGATTAATGTATCAAACATCATTGTGTCTCCATAAAGAGACAGAATACATATGATTCGGCCTACTACACGAAACTACTGCAGACCAAACGGGGTCTGAGCTTGGCAAATTGAAATTGACATTTTGTGTTACTTCAAAATGAATCTATGTCAATAATTCTGATGTAATCGACAATTTGTGTTTGTTGCATTTTACATTAGCATACAAATACAGTGTATACACACATTTATATTTAGACGCACATATTCATTTATTATTATACAAATACAAATACATTTATCAGAAAGGAAAGGGTAGGATCGTTTAAAACTTGTATTTGAATTTGAATTTCTCTGTGAGCTGTCAGTGTGAGCGTAATCAATATTTACATTTACTCAATATAACAAGTATATGTATATAAGTTACATATGGCAAATTGGTCCAAACAGGTTTGGGTGTTTTAAAAAAAAAATGTCATTTGGCCCATTCTCTTTGAAACTGGTTTAGGTAGCTTTCTCCCTTACTTCTAGCAATGCATTTTTGAGTTGCATATGCATCTTTTAGTGTATTTCTTAGGGCAATAATTTACTATACCTGTATGTGGTATCCTATGGTCAGTTGAGAGATGTGTCCTGCCACCGCTGTAGCTCTGAATCAGATTTGCCGTTAGATAGGACCCTATATATCTGTATAGGTTTCCTTAATACTGTTAGTTCAGGGAAGCACTCTTCTATTTCCTATTGCTATAGGAGTCTAGGTTCTCAGAACTGTTTGGTTTGTTTGTATTTTACGTCCTATTAACAGCTATATATGGTCATTTAAGGACGTGCCAGGTTTTCGTGGTGGCGGAACACCAGAGTTTCCAGAGAAAAACCACCAACCTATGGACATTACCAGGCAACTGTCCCATGTAGGCCTCAACCCCACGACCCAATGGTGGAAGGCTAGTGGTAGCAGAATGTCAGACACCTTAACCACTTAGCGCTACACCGCGGCCCCTTAGAACTGTACCGACTCCTTATTTGGTAATGGATACCAGTCGAGCATAACATGTTTCGGCAATACATGCATCTAGCTATTTTGTAATACCGAGTGATAATGTGTATAGGTATACACTGCAGTGTAGTGCAAATAAAATTCAATGAAACTTTAACTGGCTTTCTAAGTAGTCAAGTTTATGAGTTATCAAATAGAAGACGAACTCAAATAATATAAGGTTCAATATATGGTTTTATTCCCCACCTATTATAATGATATTTTGTTATGTATGGCGTATGTGATGGCCAATGACCCGAACCACACGAGAGCTGAAAATTGAGGATGAAACTCCGAACAGAATATCCCCCACCCACCCCCCACCCCCAATAATAGCTGTTAATACTGAAATAAAAATTGAATAAATTGTCATTAGATTTAGAAGAGTTAGCAACCTCTTGTCCAAGTAAGAAACTCTGCCAAATAGTATAAAGGGTAATTAAAAAGTTTTAAAAAGAATATTGATATTCTTTCTCCTTTGGTCAGAAACTGTACTGTTGGCTATTAGGGATATTAAAGAATCTCCATTGTTAAAATTCTAAAAAATAACACTAGATTGTGATTTTTTTTTTAAGTTTTCAAGAATTATTGGACACAAGTACTTAAAAAATAACTTTGATAATGGGGACGAGAAAGGGCAATGTGCTATCATAAGGTGCATTCAAAATTGAGGTGGTCATTATTGGTAAAATACTAGCCGCTTCCTACTGACTCAGTAAGGGAGAATTTCTCTCTAG
>JAUMHH010032046.1:0-10304 GCA_032359455.1 Chlamys rubida
CAATTGTTTAGTTTACGTAAAAATTAAATAAATCTTTAACTGTGCATTTACAACGTGTTTGTCTACTTTTTTAAAATGAAATTATAAAGAATGTCCAAGATTTTGTTTTGGTATATACCGAAAAATAATTGTGCACTTTTTTGCATAAACCGCTTCGCGGCTACCATATATACCAAAACAAAATCTAATTCTTGGTCATTCTTAAATAACAAAATCACGCGCGAAAATGCGAAAAGGCACCATTATATTTCTTTATATTTTATGTAGAATAAAATTTCGTGTCTTTTTACATTTTCACAAATAGAAAAATTGTTGATTCTTCGATCGCGCCATTCAAGAAAAAATAATACTATGCCTTTTCGCGTTGCTGCGACCAGGCGCCGTTTAGCAAAAAAAAAAAAAATTGTTCAAATATTGTTCCGCCATAGTTTTGCCACGGAGGTGATGTTCCCGTTGATTACTTCATTTTTCGTGTTCCCATACTTTCTTGATCAGAATAACTAGAATTAAGACTTAACGTCAGTGTACCCAACACGGCTTAATATCAGTTGTTAAACTTGTGCCAGCTCCCATCGTATATAAATCACAATAAAATATGTGTAAACTAACACAAACGGGACAGCTTTAGTTCAAACATCAATGATTCGCGTTGTCGTGGCGTTTAAACTTTAAGAAAATTAAACACCTTTTCGCTTTATCGTGTCGACAAAGCGAAAAGGCAAAAAATCAAAGTGGCCGTGACCAGGCAACCACCAAAAAGTGTACGGAAGTATAAATTGTCAAACAAGTTCTATAGTCTATATGGTGACCCAGTCGTTTCTATGCGTATAGATAAATGTGGGGTATGTCATATTAGTGATCAGGTTGGGTACACAACCCTCTACTTCTGGATTGGTTGGCTGCGATGTCACAATTCCATTACCCCTCCCCTCTCCCCATACCTCCACACACACAAGAAATACTTACGGGTTCTCTAAGCTTGTCTATAGATTTTGCCTCGCTATGGATCTATGGAGTTTTACGTGCTTACACCCATTGATCTCTGTGAAGACATTATCCAGGGCTCTCTACACCCTGGGATATGCAATGACAAAAGTAGACTAGCTTGGCCCTTTGATGTACATTCAAAGAATCACGCGGCAGAATAACCGTAAAATTGATCGGCTTTGAAGTCAGATGTTGCTTCTCTGTAATTTTTAAGAGGACGGGTAGCAGCCTAGCAATTGATCACATGAGACCAATCAAATAGCTGTTTTTTCCAGTGCATGACCCCTGCAGTATCGAGGATGTTTTGTAGGGGAAGGGTTCAACTGTCTAGCTCGTAACGACCAGCTATTACCTATTTGACTTTGTCTCCCGAGCTAAAAGTTAAAAAAAAAAAAAAAAAAAAAATGCTCCTGGAGCAGTATGTTATCTGACGATTGGTGAGATTCTGGAATATCAGGCATCCTCGGTACTCCCGGGTTCACGCTCACTTTCGCTCTTTGCACCCCTGGACTAGCCTAGCGATTGGTCAGGTTTTTTTTTTACCTGCGCTGATACCAATCAAACTGCTGTCCAATGCATATGTTGCCGTTGGTCTTCTCTTCCTTCTTGCTCTTGGAGCGGAGATCTTCCTTCTTGCTCTTGGAGCGGAGATCTTCCTTCTTGCTCTTGGAGCGGAGATCTTCCTTCTTGCTGTTGGAGCGAAGATAGAGATAAGAGACAAGACATTGGGTAAAGTTATATATTTGAAGTAAATATATATAGTTCTGTGGTTGCGAAATGTTGATAATGATACTATACACAACACTCAACTCTAGTGCTTCCATAGACCAGAAATAAAACGCGTGGTAATGTAACCATGACATCGGTCCAGTCAATCGAAGTACACATGTATAGTAAAACGAGGGGTTGGATTTGAAAAAGTGAAATACAGTATTTGGTTTAGGTGATGGTAGAAAAATTTGGAGTTCTGGGGTTCGAAATGGTTACGTGGCAGTTACAGCTATATGTAAGTTTTTTTATTGATGCCTTGTGTAACCCCCATTGTCTCACCTAAAGTTGTGTACTTTAATTGCCGTTCTGTTAACAATACTGTGTCTAAATGTAGTGGTTTTATAGTGATATTGACGTAATGGCTGTAACTGAAACCCGTTTAGGCACTACAATAGACTCTAGCGTGAATACGAGTTTCTGGCTGCTGTATCGGCGACCAAGTGGCATTTACTTTAAAGCACCCTACATTATAAGACTCTTTTTAACTCGTGGAATGTTCCGTGGTTGTTGGTTATACATCTCTTCAGATCAAGATTTCGCGTGATATATCTATCCTTTTCCTAAAATGGTTTCCCTAGCTATATATTCTTTGATGAGTTGGCATCCTACCTAAACAGTCAAACTGTGATGTCGAGAGATATCGTCTTAACAGTATGCCTAAACTGTGTGGACTTCAAAACTGTTACAGCTATATCTGAACCTAAACTAAAGAGTTCACCAATGTCTACAGTCACACACTGCCTACCCATGTCTACAGTACACATACTGACTACCCATGTCTACAGTACACATACTGACTACCCATGTCTACAGTCACACACTGCCTACCCATGTCTACAGTACACATACTGACTACCCATGTCTACAGTCACATTCTGGCTACCCATGTCTACAGTCACATACTGACTACCCATGTCTACAGTACACATACTGACTACCAATGTCTACAGTCACAAACTGGCTACCCATATCTACAATCACACATTGGCTACCCATGTCTACAGTCACATACTGACTATCCATGTCTACAGTCACATACTGATTGCCAATGTCTACAGTCACATACCGACTACCCATGTCTACAGTCACATACTGACTACCCATATCTACAATCACACATTGGCTACCCATGTCTACAGTCACATACCGACTACCCATGTCTACAGTCACATACCGACTACCCATGTCTACAGTCACATACTGACTACCCATGTCTACAGTCACATACTGACTACCCATGTCTACAGTCACATACTGACTATCCATGTCTACAGTCACATACTGACTACCCATGTCTACAGTCACATACTGACTCCCATGTCTACAGTCACATACTGACTACCCATGTCTACAGTACACATACTGACACTACCGTTGTCTACAGCCACATACTGGCTACCCATGTCTACAGTCACATACTGACTACCCATGTCTACAGTCACATACTGGCTACCCATGTCTACAGTCACATACTGACTACCCATGTCTACGGTCACACACTGACTACCCATGTCTACAGTACACATACTGACTCCCCATGTCTACAGTCACATTCTGACTACCCATGTCTACGGTCACACACTGACTACCCATGTCTACAGTACACATACTGACTCCCCATGTTTACAGTCACATACTGACTACCCATGTCTACAGTCACATTTTGGCTACCCATGTCTACGGTCACATACTGATTTCCAATGTCTACAGTCACACATTGGCTACCTATGTCTAAAGTCACACACTGCCTACCAATGTCTACAGTCAAACATTGGCTACCCTTGTCTACAGTCACATACTGATTTCCAATGTCTACAGTCACACATTACCTACCCATGTCTACAGTCACACACTGGCTACCCATGTATACAGTCACACATTGCCTACCCATGTCTACAGTCACACATTGGCTACCTTTGTCTACAGTCACATACTGATTGCCAATGTCTACAGTCACACATTGGCTACCAATGTCTACAGTCACATACTGACACTACCGTTGTCTACAGTCACATACTGACTACCCATGTCTACAGTCACACACTGACTCCCTATGTCTACAGTCACATACTGACTACCCATGTCTACAGTCACATACGTGCTACCCATGTCTACAATCACATACTGACTACCCATGTCTACAGTCACACATTGCCTACCCATGTCTACAGTCATATATTGGCTACCCATGTCTACAGTCACATACTGATTGCCAATGTCTACAGTCGCATACTGATTGCCAATGTCTACAGTCACACATTGCATACCCATGTCTACAGTCACACATTGGCTACCCATATCTACAGTCACATACTGACTACCCATGTCTACAGTCACATACGTGCTACCCATGTCTACAATCACATACTGGCTACCCATATCTACAGTCACACATTGCCTACCCATGTCTACAGTCACACATTGCCTACCCATGTATACAGTCAAACATTGCCTACCCATGTCTACAGTCACATACTGACTACCCATGTCTACAGTCACACATTGGCTCCCCATGTCTAGTCACCGTGACATACTGTCTCCCCATATGCATATTTTATATATACAACTAAATCTTTATGATACATATGTTTAGCCATCTTTATGATACAGAATGTGTATAGCTAGATGCAATGTGCGACATGATATATGTGCAGACGCTGTTTGCAATAAAATATTTGATAACTTTAAAAGTAGTGAGGCTTTTGTTAATCACAGTTCGTAGCGCTACATTAGGATGAACATGTTTCATTTAATAGGATTTAATAGGAAAAAAGAAGGACGCAAGCAAATATCTGTCTCTATACATTCAATTTTAACATACATGTAAAAACTTATTTTGCCAAGTGATTATATTTCAGATCAATATTTTTCCAATGTTCATCTAAATTGAATCCGATTACTCTCTGTGGGAAACTATTTCATATTCTTATTGTTCTGAAGTTCTGAGAGCATCAAATATATTTCGGGTACAGAAAGGATATATATACAATGAATTATTTGTGTGTACTAATATATAGCTCTGATAAATATTACGAATATTAACGTTTAAACACGTATACCTAGCTGAGTTGTATAGTAGGCAAAACATCTTATTTGTTAAATATTCAAGAGAATTTTGACATTTTAGACATAGGATAAATAGGAATAATCTTTAAAACCAACCTAATTCATCAACGGATCTATAGGTCTTAAAAGTAATAGATCTAGATTTCCTTGTTAAGATAGTTTTCAATCATTTTCAAATAACATCAAAATTTCAATTGTGTTCTTCCACCATCTGTGTTTATTGTTTGATTAAAAACACACACATATACACACAATAAAAAAGGTGGGAAATGTTCAGTTTCACAGTAAACATGCCAGGCACTGAATTAATACGTGTGTAGTCTGTCAGTTACTTTTACCAGAAAACGGCAGACCATATTTTGCCGCCGAAATCGGGCCAGCACGAGTGGTCTCCCTTACTGACAGTTTTCAGAATTTAGAGGCAAATTTGTCGTTATATGACCAGGTCACATGAATATTTATAAGACATTAAAATCATCTGACCAATCAGATGTCGTCTTTCTTTTTGTTCGCCCCGCCTGCTCTGTGTTTTCTGATCGCATATCACCGAAACCTTCAAATATTTTTATTTGGTAAAAATCCAATAAAATCGTTAAAAAGTATTTGTTGATGCCAATATTGTCATAGATATCCCCTTCATCTGTCCATGTAGTCATAACTATAATACATTTTGTTATTTCGTTGAAATCACGATTTGTTTTACCCCTACCACAAATCCATTTCGACTGCGTTTTGTCGTGTTTCACGCCAGCAATCCTTTGACCTCATTGTCAGGAAGGAGCGAAGCAGGCCTGTACAAACAGGATTAAATTCATCAGAATCGACGAAGTTCCGTCGAAGTACTGGAGAAACTTGATCGATTATGATATTTTGAACATTCTACTTTCATTTTAGCTTGGTTTTGGTCGTTTTGAGTGAATTTTGGCCACTCAAAACTTTCTTTGTTTTTCCCTCCAAAATTCAAGATGCCGCTATTGCGACGACAGCCATTTCACAGACAGAAACCGCCATCCGATTTAGATGGAGACGAAGAGGTTTTCCACTGCAAACTCACGAGCGAGATATTCAGAGACTACGAGTAAGTATAACTAGGTACATGTTGACATGTCGATTTCACAGCCGCGGTCACCACGTGTTTGATTTTGACGACGATCATGTTCGCCAGACTTGTTTATGTAAAAACCAAGCCAGCGCCATTTTATTGCTAATGCATGCATCTTTTGTCTATCATTATACAGGGAATTCTTTGAGCGTATTATCCTTTGCAATAGCCTGGTCTGGTCATGTTCCATTACCGGGCGTGCAGGTTTGACATATCAAGAGGCTGTAGAATGCGAAGAGAAGGCACTGAAAAATTTGGCTACCTTTCCTGGATATTTGCAGAAGCCGGTTTTATTTCTCGCTAACCTTACTCATCGAACTCGTTTGGCAGACATGAATGACGACATCTTCGTCTTTGCTAAAGACCGGTTCTTCATAGGCGAAGTTTGTGAAGTGATGCTTGGCGGAGAAAGGTATAACAGTGTTTTATTGTGTTGTGGTGTAAACGTGTTGATTGTGATGGTTCGGGGAGGGGGGTTATTTGATAAAGGTCATACACGGAAATGTGAATAGTTTTATAGTCTTCTTGTCTGATCATTCGAATATTGAAAACAAAGTATTATTTTAACTATGTACTTGAAGTTATAGTTTAGGAAATCTTGGGTGCAGTTGCTGTAAACTGCAGTTACCACAAATTTGTCATGTTCTCATTGTTTTTTTGTATTTCAACAGTGACCCCACACATAAAGATTGAACATAAGGGCTTATGATGACCAAAATGATCTGTAGTTTTTAGGGAAACAAATATTTAAATCTTGAGGGAGTGGTCAGCCTTTCTTTTTTCTGTTTCGTTTTGAAGAAAATTTAGGTAAGCATATATATAAATAATATATATTTATGGACAATATAATGAATATTATGGGCTTTTACATCTAAAACTTGTGCTTTACTTTATACATAATGTGGTCCTAAATGACTCAAATTGTTGATTGGCTATAAAACTTAATACTTATTTATAACCATAGGAATCTACTTACTGTAGATTCCCAATACAGGAACAATAAGTCCCTTAACACCAGACTTCACTGTAATCGGTAAAGGTTCACTTCCTGCTATGGTTGCACAATTATTGATAAATTTTCTCTGTATTCTCAGTATTATCATGTTTGGAAATAGTCCGAATTATTCTTGACGTTTTATCGACTTTTTTTTAATATCGGTCTGGCGTCGACTAACGTAAGAACTCCGGCCCTCTATCACATGCAGGAAATAAGCAAATGTATGTTCATCTTGTGCATAAATAATAGATCTTTCAATCCATGTGTGTGAAAGTGACGATTTGTTTCTAAAATATCAGTTTGGGTCGCTTATTTCCCTCATGTTATAGAGGGCTGGAGTTCTGATGTTAATCGACGCCAGACCGATATAAAAAAAGTCGATAAAATGTCAGAATAATTCGGACTAGTTTGGAAATTGCTCCATAACTTTTAACTATTTTTATTACACAGAATTAAAAAAAAATGTAGTAAAAAAGACGTTTGATAAAGATGATATCTTTTAATAAGATATATATGTATAAAACTGCTCAGCGATGAAAACGTGTAGCAATGGGTACTAAGAATAGAAATTAGACTTAAGAAAGTGTTGATGTAACAAATCTGTCACTAAGGCATAATCTTAGGGCTCATGCTGTCAGTAGCCATAGGCTAATTTTGTTTTTAATTGGCTACTAAAAATACGATGTGGCTACTAAGTTTTTAAAAAATGGGAAATATCAGTATCTTTGTCCCAGAAATTGATGTCTACTCACATACATGTATTGTGACTGACACTGACTGATTGCATAAACATAATCAGGGCTGTCACTTCATCGTGCGCTGTACAACTGCTAGCTCATGCTTTTGTCTAAGTTGTCAAGACAATTAGTAAGCTTCAGATGGCAAGATTGGTTTGGTTTGGTTTTATTTTGTTTAACGTCCTATTAACAGCTAAGGTCATTTAAGGACGTCTCTCCATGTGTTTAGTGTATGCGTGCTTGCGTGTGTGTATGCAAGAGACGGGGTATGTTGGTGTGCTTGCCTCCTTGTGATAGTGTGGATCTGATGCCGACTTTATAGTGCTATCTCACTGAAATACCATGCTGAAGGCACCCAGCACAGCATTCCGCCAGGTCACACTATACTGACAATGAGTGAACCAGTTGTTGCCATTCCCCTAAATGCTGAACATTAAACAGGGAATAACAACTACCATTTTTAAGGACTTTGGTATGTCCCAGCCTGGCGACAGAACCCATTCAGCCATTGCCTTCCTCACCTGGGTGAACACTTAACATTCAGGCCAAAAGTGAGGTGTTGCCAAGAAAGGGGCTAGGAAATAAAAGGTAGTTAGAAGTAGATAAGATCCCAAATATTGCAATGGGTGCAGCAGATTTATTTTGGTCGGTTATGTGACCCCCAAATAGAGGACACCAAAGCAAATCCCGAATTCTGCAGGGGGTTCCCACATTAGTCGCCACCCACGATACATGCAGTGGGTAACAGCAGGTGTATTCTTTTCCCGATCCTCCGCCTGCAGGGGTGCGATATCACAGCAATAGAAATACATAATTATGGTCTTAAGACAAAAAGTAAAATCAATTTAGGACTTATAATACTATAAGTACTATAATTTTTTGGGAGTAGGGGGGCGAACTTGGGACTATTATATAACTGATCAGAAACGCTACCTATGTCGCTATGGCGTAAATATCTAAATTATCATCATCATTCAAATTAATTTTAATAATTATCAGCTAAACAACATCCAAACTCGCGCCCTAACAGCTGAAGCACCAATTCAAGTAATCCACAAAACATATATGACAAATAGCAAAATAGTTGTGTTATGAATCAATATCAAATTATTTTACTTACGGAGGGCAAACGTTTGCGTCACAATTTCGCCACCCTTGCCGGTAACGGTGCAGTGGTAGGTCCCGTCGTCCTTCGTATCAACCCCTACTATTTGAAGAGAACAGATATCCCCGGAAAAACGGACTTTGTATTTCCCATCGTTGGCCTCTTCGTCTTCACATATATACGTTTTGTTATTGACGGTTTTCCACGAAGCTTTTACTGCGCCCTCTACTTCACATCTAAGAGTAACATTGGAACCCACGTCGGCAACAACTTTCTCGTTGGTAGCAGTAATGCGAGGACTTGGACAGATGACGCCTGAAAGTAATATTATTTTGCAATAAACAGAAAAATGATTCTACCTTAAACATTCATGATGAAAACAATCAGGCCCATGATGATGGTATTTGGCCAATCAAATGCTAGCATGAAGGGCTACCAAGTTCGTTCAAATGAATGACATTGACTTATATTCAAAGTCACGGGGGTCAATTATCTTAGAAAACTTTCAAACAACTATTTCTGAATAACTTAACTGCTGAGGGGGGTGATATTTGTCCAATTACATACTGGGAAAAAGCGCAACCACGTTTGTTCAAATAAATGACCTGCACATATATTCAAGGTCACAGGGGTCAATTATACTAAAATATTATATCAACTTCTTCTGAATAACCAGAAGGCCTATGATGTTGATATTTGGATAGTAGCATGGTGATATAAAAAGCTATCAAGTCATATGAATGACCTTCGTCCATATTCAAGGTCAAGGTTTGTTTAAATGAATGACCTTCATCTATACTGGAAGTCACAGGGGTCAATTGTCTTACAACCCTTTAAAGGACTTCTGAATGACCAAAAGGACCAGGAAGATGGTATTTGGCCAGTAACATGTCGGGATTAAGGTCAACCAAGTTTGTTCAAATGAATGCCCTTTGCACATATTCAAGGTCAAAGAGGCAATTGTCTTCAAAACCTTTAAACAATATCTTCTGAATAACCAAAAGGACAAAGATGATGATATTTGGACAGTAGCATGCGGGGATAAACGGCTACAAACTTTTTTTTTTAAATGAACGACCTTCGCCTATACGCAGGTCACAGGGGTCAATTGTCTAAAAAACCGTTTAACGACTTCTGTAATAACCGAAAGAAGAAGGATGATGGTATATTGCCAGTAACATGTGGATATGAAGGGCTACCAAGTTTGTCCAAGTTTGTTCAAATGATTGACCTTTGCACATATTCAAGGTCACAGGGCCAATTGTCTTAAAAATCTTTAAATGATTTCTTCTGAATAACCAAAAAATAAGGATGATGAAGTCAAGACACTGAGATTTCGCCTGTAGCATTTAGAGTCCACTTTTAAGGTTACAATCGCGAGATTGATACCAGGTGAGGGATGCAGGCCCATGTGGCCTCTTGTTTATTTGTTATGCCGTAATTCGGGGTGAGTTGGGGTCGAGGGTGAGAGTGATGAGGTATCGTAAGCGTCGGTATATCATTGATTGTTATAGCATTCTTTTTCTGCCAAGTAACAAT
>JAUMHH010032057.1:0-10303 GCA_032359455.1 Chlamys rubida
ATTGTATATCTATGTACTGTAAAGTGCTTTAGAGTGGCTTATGTTAGCTAGATAGGGCGCTATATCAAATGTTGTATAGTATAATTATTATTATGGGCGAAAAGTTGAAAATTCAAATTGATGTAAACTAGTGTTGAGTACTGTATAATTCTTAATATGGAGTAAAGTGTACATTAACAACCGTTACACTTCTCAAATGAGATGACTGTGGCCATTAAGGTTGCGCAAACGTTGGGGACTTAGAACCCACCAGCAGAGTCTACTACATTGTATCCTGAAAAATACAAGGGAATGCACGTTTATAATTTGGTAATAGATACATTAAACAAAACAATTAATTGCACTCCAAATGGTCTTGCTCCGGTTTCTCGATCTGTAAAGGGAAACTTTTTAATTGAAAGTTTGAGAAATCGGGGGTTGAATATTGATTGAAAGATTGTGTTTTCTGTAAAATTTGGAAAATCACTCTGGTTCACGTAAATCAAATATTCGTACCAAGCTTAAGGCTCTTCCAGCAGTCCCTATAACGACAGAGAAGTGGCGAAATATCCTTTTAAACCAAAAGAGTAAAAGCATGGTCAACTTTGATTTCTCGGTGGGTGACTTAATACGTACCATCAATGAAGAGAAATGAGTTGGAATGAACACTTGAGACAGACAAAATATTGTTGAGGTAGTCGACGACGGGTTTAAATATTGCAGGAGTGTTATTTATGGCACCATCTTACGCACAGTGATGTACCTAGTGAATGTCAACTGTCAGCTTAGTATGGTGTTAAATGCGGTAGAGGTTGATTTAAGGTCTTATGACTCGTTGCTAAGGATGATTTTAGTATTTTAGGGAAAACGGTTTAGTTATATGTGAAGCACAAATGTACTGATATTCATTGATAACATTTACGTCAATACAGCAAGAACGAATACGTCATAAACTTGTCAATCATCTCCATGTTTACTATATACAAAGACATGCTAACCGGTTCTTATCGGTATCGTGAAAACCCATTACGTATATTTACATTAACTACTGCTGAGCTGTATTATCTGACCATATGTGTGACCAGCACTCTGTGGTCAGGGAGTCCCATTAAAACCAAATTTTAAACAGGGGCAATCATATGGAGTTGAGGGACATGCCGATATTCTGTACCAGAAGAATGGATTACCTTTTCCCTTCACATTTATATAATAATTGACCCCTGCACTTTGTCTTTTTTATCTAGTCTTAACATTGCGTCCACGTTTAAATGCTCGAAGAAAAAGCAAATTGTCAATACAAGTCTCTTTGTATAACATGAAAATATACCATGACCTTTACATACAGAGGACATAAAGGGACCCCCGTAGCACTGTCAAAAACTGTCACTAGGCATTGGAAACGGGGGGTTTTCGACATGACCATAGCATTGATAAATCATTGCTTAAATGAAAACTATACCTTCCGGAACTTTTTTTGAAACATGATTAAAAACAAAAATATAAAAAAAGAATAAACAACATTGATTGAGTATTAATTTCATTGGTCGAAAAAAGACGTCAACAGAAAAGGAGTTAATAGGAACCAAGCAGATTGATTTGTGATTTTTTTTTTTATAAAACTGATATTTCATTTTACATCAAGCTTGCGCTCATACTTACAATCAATTACAAAATGATGAATGGTTCACTATAGTTCAGAATTTAGTACAGCAAATAAACATGCATTCTATATTATGAGCTTTAGATTTAATTGCATGCAAATATTTACTAATAGTAATTATAGGGTTCCTGTATTGATCTACGCAACGTGTTTATGTGCATAAAAACTCATTAATCCTTCACAAAATCAGGATTTTGTTATGATTTACATTTGCATTCAATAATTTCATAATAGAAAAGTCGCGTGGTTCATTTTAAAAAAAGTGCATACATGTCACAAAGCACATTCACTAACATACTGTATTAATACACATAGCCTTTTCCTGACCCCGTCAATAGAAACTGCATTCACGAGGTCCTTACTCACCAACCATTGACTTTGTTTGATTGTTGAGGGATTAGGTCTCGTCTGACGAAAAAGACATTTAAATCTACCGTGTTGGCTTGCGACAAAACTGAACAATTATGGTAGTTTTATATTTTTCAACATTTGAATATAATGTATTATTTAACATGCCAATTCTTATATCCTTAAGTTAGAGTGCAAAGTAAAAATGCAGCATAGTATTTGTTCACTACACTGAAATATACGGCACATTATTAGCATTGTATATGATATCCAATCCTTTCATTGCACTAGGATTAAATGTACAACTTTCTCAAACAGTAGTATCTTCTGATTAATAGTAGTATCTTCTGATTAATAGTAGTATCTTCTGATTAATAGTAGTATCTTCTGATTAATAGTAGTATCTTCTGAAAGATTCATCTGATTAATAGTAGTATCTTCTGAAATATTCATCTGATTAATAGTAGTATCTTCTGAAAGATTCATCTGATTAATAGTAGTATCTTCTGAAAGATTCATCTGATTAATAGTAGTATCTTCTGAAAGTTCTGAAAGATTCATCTGATTAATAGTAGTATCTTCTGAAAGATTAATCTGATTAATTTAGTGTTTGTTGTTTGTTTGTTTGTTTGTTTGGTTGGTTGGGTTGTTTAGTATTATTAAATATATATAGATTCGAAATGTTTCTTAAATTATGTTCAAATTACATATTTATTACAAATTAATCATAAAAGATATAGTACATTAGATGTTTTGTATTTTTAGGAAGTTATCGACTATTTATAATTAAGTTTACACCATTTGCTTCCTTTAATGGAATGACGTATTTCCCCATTAGTTTAACAAGATCTATCGTAGGAAATAAAAGCACATTATATTTGCCTAATTGAAAATAAATTTCTGGGTCGAATTTTGATATATTTATGCCCAGTATCGTTTTGTTTAATGGCACGAGACCATTTCTCTATTACAGTGCCTATGTTTCCCCAATACCTGTTTGACGACTAAATTCTCCATCTTGCTTTGCTCAATATTAAAAGCGTTCACCTACATGATGGTTTGAAAGCAAGAGTTAAACATTCTAATATCGATTTCTGAGGTCATATGTATCAATAAGGATAAATAACTTCCAAAAAATCGTAAAAAGTCTATTTCTTAAACATTTACCTAACACTGAAATAACTCACGGAGATTATCGCTTTTAGTTACGTCCCATATTATTACACATTGTTGTAAGGCATTGGGGTTAAAGAAAATTATGTATCTAAATTTTGTTTGAAAATCTTTGTGTGAGAAAATAATGCCTCACTACTCTGGGATCATTCTTGAATTTGTTTTATTTTAACATGACTTTACTTGACTTATTCAAATGCTAGGTTTTATAAAACAGTATTGAAATTACCGAAAATTTGATATTTGTTATTAAGTGCGAAGAAAAGGTGTTCGAAAAACCATGTTTAAATTGAACATTTAAGAATAATGAAAGTAAAAGAGAAGTTACATATACCATAAAAAGGTTGTTATTTGTAGTAATAACTAATACAGAAATGTTCATTTCATAACAGGCAAAAGAAGTACATTTAAATGTCTGTTTCGTTAGACGAAACCATAAATCTCTCAACAATCAAACAAACGATATAAAGGACTGGTGTATAAGGTTCCCGTATTTGCAGTTTCTATTGAGCGGGTCGAGAAAAGGCTGTTTATAATAATACCATGAGTATAGTTTGTGAAATGTATGTACTTTTTTAATAAACCACCAGACTTGTTCTATTATAAAATGATTGAATAGAGATACTCTATTGTAATAGTATGTACACACATAAAAACACGCTGTGTATATCAATATAGGAAACGTATGATTACTAAATTAGTAAATGTTTGCTTACAATTAAAATGTTAAGTACATTATATAGAACGAATGTAATGCTCTATGTGCTGAATAGTGAACTCGAGTGCACCGATCACCACGTATTCGATTTCAATTAATGTTCACTGATGCGTTTCCATAATTTATCAAATAGGGCAGCATATGGTTGTAAGAAGACAATGTTAAACGAAAGATGTCCCTTATGTCTGAAAGTTAGCAACGAATGCATCGCTGATTAAAATGGAAAAATTATGTGTGGAATTATGCGTTTCCAGATTTTTCCGCATAGCAATACATGATATGTTATTATTGATTCAACAGTAATGTCGATTTAATAGTTATTACAGATCTTTAAGGAAATGTAAATCCTACAGGTATTTTTTTTTATCGTTCAGGTAATGTATGTCTTACAGGTATTTAAGATCGTTAAGGTAATGCATGTCTTACATGTATTGTAGATCGTTAAGGTAATGTATGTCTTACAGGTATTGTAGATCGTTTAGGTAATGTATGTCTTACAGGTATTGTAGATCGTTTAGGTAATGTATGTCTTACAGGTATTGTAGATCGTTCAGGTAATGTATGTCTTACAGGTATTGTAGATCGTTCAGGTAATGCATATCGCACAGGTATTGTAGGTCGCTCAATTAATGTAGATCCTACAGGTATTGTAGATCGTTCAGGTTATGTAGATCTTAACGGTATTGTAAATCGTTTAGGTAATGCATAGCTTACAGGTATTGTAAATCGTTCAGGTAATGTAGATCCTACAGGTATTTTTAGATTGTTCAGGAAATGCATATCTTACATGTATTTTAAATCTTTCATGTAATCTAGGTCCTCCAGGTATTTTAGATTGTCCAGGTAATGCAAATTTTACAGGTATTGTAGATCGCTCAATTAATGTAGATCCTACAGATATGGTAGATCGTTCATGAAATATAATTAATAATATTCATATAATGGCTGTTCGCGTCAGTTATATTTAAACATAAAATTTATTGTTTCGTTGTTGATCTACAAATGAATGCCCTGTTTTTCAACTAATGCATATGGTAAATACGATTATAAATATTCGTTTTTGTTACCCATTTGGTAAAGTAGGTTAATGTTTGCCAGATTCAGAATGACTCAGATTTCTTTTTCAATGTTCAATGCATTTAATGCATTGTGAAGCGATATTTTATGTTCAGCACTTTCTTACTTTTCACTGCCACTGCAAATCAATATGGGTTTTTTTATCTACATTTTATCTTATTTTTGGAAGATTTTTTTCAGAATCTGTCTGATTGTTGATGATGGTCGATGTATAGCTTTACCAAAGCCAGCGATAAAACCATGTATCGACCCAATTATTTGGCGATAATTGTAGACTATATACGGTAATCTTGACCATCCAGTCAAATTCGTTCCAGCAAAAGTGTCCAAATTGTGAGACTACTTGACAAATGAGACAATATTTGATAGGAAAACAAAACAACTGTAACCTTAAACATAGGCTAGATACTGGATAACTGGACTTGTGGTAGATGGATAGTGGAACAATCAGATAAGTGGTGGCTGGATAGTGGGACAACTGGATTAGTGGTGGCTGGATAGTGGGACAACTGGATTAGTGGTGGCTAGATAGTGGGACAACTGGATAAGTGGTAACTTAATAGCGGGACAACTGGTTAAGTGGTGTTTGAAAAGTGGGATAAGGGGTGGCTGGATAGTGGGACAACTGGATCAGTGATGACTACTTAGTGAGACAACTGGGTAAGTGGTAACTTAATAGTGGGACAACTGGATAGGTGGTAGCTGGATGGTGGGACCACTTGATTAGTCGTTACTTAATAGGGGCAACTGAATAAGTGGTGGCTGGATGGTGGAACCACTGGATTAGTGGTAACGTAATAGTGGGACAACTGGATAAGTAGTGGCTGAATAGTGGGACAACTGGATTACTGGTGGCTGAATAGTGAGACAACTGGAAAGGTCGTTGCTGAATAGGTGGGCAACTGGACTACTGTTGGCACGATAGTGGGACAACCGGATAAGCGCTTACTGGATAATGGGACAACTGTATCAGTCCATACTGGATAGTGGGACAATTTGATCAGTGCTTACTGGATTGTAGAACAAATTAATTTGGTGTGGCTCGTTTAACGAGCTCGATGGTATGATTGATTCCAAATACAAAATGATTTGCCATAACGCCCATCCCAGAGTGTGCTCCAATGCGACTCTTTTGTTGTGATATTCTCTTACCGACTTCACACTGACACGCCTTCATGGATGACGAGTGCATGGGATTGAGGGGTTAAGCATGTCGAACATCACAGGTAATTGGCTTACATCTGACTAGAGCTTGTGTCTATATTGACGTCTATGTTTATACGTTGTTTATATACGCTACATAGTAAGATAGATGCGGGAGGTTAAGTTGTTTGTATAGAAATGTTTGATTTATTGTCAAGTAGATTTGCTTTATTATGTAAATAGTTTAATCTAAAACAGGACGATATACAAGTAGTGATAATAAATAAGGTAGAACGGACGATTGCACATTTGACATTGCAGCGATTTAATTCGAAGGCGATTTTTTCTATTTACTTTATAGAAATAGCTTTAACTCAACTCACTCCCTATAATTCAGTCTCCAATTGCAATTTTACGAAAAATTCCCACGCTTTAAATTGTTTATGTTTTATTTTTCATTCTGACCCTTTTCACAATAGAATGACATATTTTTTTTCGATTGTATTGTATACATGTCCTTTAAATGGTGTGATGAATTTCATGAGTCATATTGACGTGACAACTAGTGAGGCATTAAAACAGTGTGTGGACGTACTGCTATATCATGGTGGCACCGCGCTCTTTACCACTTTGAAAGCATTATGAAAACACCTTATGAGTCTGTATAATAATAAAGTCCTAATTGATATTCACAAGATTAGAAAACTGAATAGAGGAATAGTCGAATTACCGGGACAACGTATGCTTAAATAACTTACATGTATGTCTGTTTGTTATAGTGGAACATGAAACGAGAATAAAAAAACAATGAAGGTCGTATCACTTGAATAGAGTTTTTTCGAATCCTGAATTTTATATTAAATTTTTATTTTCAAATTACCAATTACATGTATCGTTGGTTCAATGTAACGCAAATAAGAAAACAACTGAACAACAGCGTATTATAAAAGCTATGGAGTAATCTCAAGGGTAATTATTAAAACAGAAAATAATAAAATCTTTAGGGGACTGAGTTAATTGTTAATGTGATTTATTGACTGTTTAGATAATATTTGTAATCTTCATTTAAATATATCTCATTAACAATCCATGTACTGTATTAACATTTGCACCCTTGACCGGCTATTCGGTAAACACTTCTGACAGAATACAGGATTTATTACGACAATTCGTGACATATCTTGAACAATCAATTATGTATGTATATGAAATATATAGTACAACGTGTGGTAGACTCTCTGCTGGGTGTTAGGTGAAGAGGTTTAGACACTGTGTGTTGTTAAGTGCATCATGCTTTAAGGACAAGGTGTGTTCCAGGTGTGGCTTGTGACACCCATGGAAAGTCACCTTGCTGATTTCGGGGGGAGGGGGAGGGGAGCTGCACGTTTCGATAAACCCGACATCCATGCTGATACTTACAAAAGTGGTTGAAGTTAATTTCTGAAACAAAAAGAACACGTATATTAATATACGATATTCCCACACATTCCAATAGAGGAACCGTCACTAACAACTACTGTCAGTAGCAAAATATAAATGACGTACTAGTGCATCTGAGATAGGTTCAACGGTCAAATGTAATATTATCATGTGGTGTTTCTCGTCTTTGATGCTCACATCACGAGTGGTTTAAATTACATTTCAGTAAACAGATCTATCATCACGATGACGTTGGTCACTGACAGCTGTTGGTGTGTTATATAACGATACGATCAGTGTACAGACGGTCACGCCCACACGTACAGGACCAACGGAGACTCCTTTAACAACTGGTCGCAGTTGATTAATTCATTTTTCTTAAAGAAGGCCTAAAGGTACAATACCAGAATGCATAACAATGCATCGAACAACAAAAAACAAGTAGATTGGTTACAGAACAAAATTGTGCATAGCGATCAATATTGGTTGTGATTACAATCAAGTCGTTAGGTCTTTATACAGTAATTCTATAAAATCGTTTGTAAAAATCCTGAACATCTGTGTGGTGTCGGACATCAGTTTCTCAACATTCTATATTGTAACGTTATTTTGAAGTCAGCCACACACTCATGTCTTTCGAACATACCTTATTCTTCAATTTCTCCACAACCTTACTATAATTGAATTTTATCGCTTTTTGCTTGTTTAAAAAAAAAAAGACACATTTAAAATTCAACTTCATTTTCTAGTCTAGTCTACTCTAGAAGTTAAAGATAGTTTGGATTTCCATTTTTTTGCATCACCGATGAGTCCTAGAAAGACGAAAAAATTGTATCATGCAGTGTTATTCACTTTTGGCTTACTGTATATATTATCAAATTTGAATGGTGCAGTCACCTGTGTGTGTTACGTTCATCCCTTGAAACAAGCTTAAACCCAGTCAGCATCACTCTACAATCACTTACAATCGGACAGATATCTTGCTTTCATCGGCAAACAAGAACGATTTGTAATGTTTTGAAAACAAATGACAGGTCAATCGCAAAGGCCTAAACTTATTTTCGAACCTTGTTGAACTCCGGAAGTTACGTAACTACAACCAGACAGGATCTTAGTAACACTCTGTCTGTCTACTATGTAAGTATGTAACACAATATGTTTGCAATTTGAGTAAAACTAATGTAGTAAAATACCCTTGTTAAAAGACTTAAAAATTCTGAAGATGTGGAATGGAGCTCGCTCTATTGTCGAAGTACTTTTGATTATAATCAGTGAAATTAGTTATAAACGTTATAAACCATGGTGTTCCTCACATAGAACCGGAAACACAGGTGGGACATATTGAACGAAGAGCTTTACTAAATTGTGGATAACACAGGTAGTGAGGAAACAGAAGCTTTTGTTCGGTTCCTAATATCTTGCCCATACCACAGAAACTGAACTCCCTATACCGATTTGTAAAAGTAAATTCTAACGACAAAATCAAATTAAATCTTGATATATTTGTCGGAATCCGTGCGACAAAAGAGAGACAATCCCTTTACAATACTCAAATGACATTATTCTTTTTAACAAATAAGGATTATATTTTGATCATTGGTATATAGTTACGTTTACAATACTGCTTCGAAAGCGCAAGGAAGACCTGAATCGATTTTTGACAAGTTCAGCGTGTTGTAAAAGAAATCAATCAAGGTCAACAGCCTACCTGATATACAGGTGTAATAAGTTAATTTACTTTCTACGTGCAGTTTACATAGGTATATCCATTCATAAAAAAAAATATTTAAATGTTGAAATCAGTGTCTGCTTAACGTTACCTAAATCATAAAATGATTATTTCGTTTATATTTTGGAATGCATTTATATTTGTATTGTGATAAGAGAGTGGTTAGACACGTTGAGCCCTGTATATTGAGGTCTAAAAAAACTAGAAACATATACATATAATCTAGGAACCAATTGTACAAAGCCTGGTCAGTTTAACAAGTCGTCAACACAATTTTTCAAAAAGTGATTTTTGAGACATATCTTTAATGTATAAAATGATTTTGTGTTTTTTCATTAAACGATCTTTTGGAATCCTTATATATAAATCTGTAGTTTTTGACTTCAATCTTTTTTCAAATCTTATTTTTTAGAAATGCGTTAGGTTGTTTTTAAGATGATCCGGCGATGAACCAGTTGGTCTTGATGGTTAATTTGTATTAATATGAAAGATAACTAACAAGACTAATATTAAACATGCTTAATTATTCAGTAGTATGTACATATCTTGTTCTAGCTGACCGATGACCTCCCTAGAAAAAGACCATGAGGCAATACCATATATACTTGATTACATTGATTACATTGATTACATTGATTACATTGATTACATTGATGATTACATTGATTACATTGATTACATTGATTACATTGATTACATTGATTACGTTGATTACATTGATTACATTGATTACATTGATTACATTGATAACATTGATTACGTTGATTACGTTGATTACGTTGATTACGTTGATTACATTGATTACGTTGATTACATTGATTACATTGATTACATTGATTACATTGATTACGTTGATTACATTGATTACAGTGATTACATTGATTACATTGATTACATTGATTACATTGATGATTACATTGATTACACTGATTACATTGATTACATTGATTACATTGATTACATTGATTACGTTGATTACGTTGATTACATTGATTACATTGATTACGTTGATTACATTGATTACAGTGATTACATTGATTACATTGATTACATTGAT
>JAUMHH010032068.1:0-10303 GCA_032359455.1 Chlamys rubida
CTACCTTTCATGGTCCATTGACTTTGTCAGCATCTCCATCAACATTAAGTTTTTGCATTTAAGTTAGTTTCTCTGATTTGTGCATTGATGGTCAAAGCGGGGCACAGGCAAGACATATCAATCCGATTGGCTTGTTTTTATTTGTAGAAACTCGGTGTAAATAAATATATACAGTGTCAGAGACCCTTCAGTACAGCAGGATAAAAGATATCAATGTCTATATCAGGAGGCTTATCTGATCTACGTACAGTTCAGCATAGTCCCACACAGCTCTTTATCATATTTATACAAATACAAATATCTGGGAAGAAAATATCAAGATGTGTTATTTCATTTTATAAAATCAACTCAAAATCCTTTAATCAGAAGCAGATAATTTTATCTTGTATATGTATATGTCAGTATTTTTTGCAATGCAAGTCTTCCCTGGCAGACAATATGATGAAGCATGCTAAGTTTCTTACGTAATGCAAAGTAAACTGTCAGTTATGGCTCATTTACATTGGCTGTGTATTCTCTTTACGTCACAGTAATAATTGCGCCATAAACAACTTGGAAGCTAGCTGTCAATGGTACAGTGAGTGTACAGTACATGTAGTTATGACATACATGTATCACATCCTATATCACCCCAGCCCAACTTCTTTATATACCACTCACAACTTATTGAACCCAAGCTTGGCATAGGTAGTACTGGCCCCAATGATCCAGCCAAATAGGTGTGCTTCCTGCTACACATGAAAACAAAGACTTCTGTTACTGTATATTAAATAGAGTGCACAAGGTGCAGCCGTTTGCAGTGATTTATTTTTTTGAAAATTATCCAAAAAAGATTACTGTAGGCCAAAAAATCATGGCAATCAGGAAATAGGAAACAAGATTTTTTTGGTTGGCCTTAAACTCTCATTACATGTTTTGGTACCAGATCTAGCCATGGTTCAATAAAATCTGTCTACGTTTATATCAACATGTATAATCGTAGACAGTAGAGACAGGGGACCTTGTACCTTCTCACCCCCACCCTACCAGTCCATAAACACTAAACAAAGTATACTTAAAGTACAAAACGATTACAACTTGGAAAACCCAATATTTATAAACAACCAACTTATCCAATTAAATTGAATCCAATATTCATCGCATTATATAATAAGGACATATTATTCATAATTGGAAACCTGCGGCTGTTTTAATTTCATTTTTTTTTACACATAAAGGAAGTACATGCGTAGAAATGGAAAAACACTATAGTGAGTGTCGAGAATGAGGTCAGTAATGACTTCCACGTTAGACAATCCCACACAGTATAAATACACACCAAAAACAAGGAGAGGTGTAGGGGGGTCATGACCTCTCAACTCTTACCCCCACGCTTGAGTGGCTTCCTGATGAAGTGAGTCACCTAGGATTTCTGGCAGTTTTGATAAGGTGAACCCCTGCTACCGAACAGGAAAGTGAACAGGAAAACAACCTATTCACTGTTACAAAGCTGGCTATAGTATTTTCCTTATAATTTTCCTGTGTATTCCAGTATTTATACAGATAGGTAATACCACAAACCCAGATTGTAAGGCAGCTATTACATGGCATTAATTAAGATACAACTGTACTACATACGGACACAAGTACCTGGCTAGCTACATAATGAGAACATTGCTCTAACAGTTTCCTTGCCTGATGAAGGTCAATTATATAAACTAATTGTGTTACAACACAGAACCATTTGTATTTCCTTTTTTGTTCGAAGGTGGGGATCGAGGGTTAGGTCATGATGTTCTTCTTTTTGATTTGATGTCTCCTCAGTTCCTGTTGTTTTCATTTTCATTGATCAGTTTTGACTATATTATGTCCTTGGTGTTGATGCTGTGGTCTCTTTTCTCTATTTCACTAAGTTAGGTCCAGACTTACATAATCATAATCGTATTCACTAATCAACATCCCCTTTCTCCCCCACACCCCAATAAAGCCTTGTGTACTACTTCATTCAAAAGACAACACCACAACCAATATCAGACTACCATGCAGTCAGTTGAAGGTAATACTGGTTTTAGTACATTACATGACTTAATAATTGTTAACAGAGTTAACCCTTTCACCCCTATGTAACTTTAGTAGACTCTACCATGCATTCATATGGAGGGGTCCATTATGGTCTACAGTGGTGAAAGGGTTAAATTGTCCAGCATCATTGCCGAAATAAATTTCACTGTTGAGCTTTCAGCAAACCCTTGAGGTTTTAGTCCTCAAAATGAGTGTTGAATCTTGGGTATTAAAGGACAGGTTTTATTTGACATATGCTTTGACTGTCTAAAATTCAGAGAAAATTGTATTTGACTTCTGAAATTGCTTCAATCAATGATCAACTGAGCCCTGATTTCACTCGAGGTTAAAATCTGATACAGATGTATGTCTGTCCCCTCCATGGTGATAAAGTCAGACTTAGTGTTGACTTAATCTTGAATCAAATTAATTTCATTTTCATTGACACTTCTTTCCCCTTTCTTTAATTAACCAAACTTTTTTCTTAAGTAATAAATATTTCAATTACAAAAGGTTATTTTTGTAACAAAATTCTTTGAAGAAGCCATATTTATGCAGTATAATGTTGATATTTCCCACCTACCATGACAACAGCTTAGCTGACCTCAGTTGATGAAAGACTTATTAGCTTAACAAAACATTTAATGCATAATTTTTCATCCAAATGTTTGTAGAAAACTTCAAGCCACTAACATTTCAAACAAAAAATACTTTCAGGAACAAACAAATCATCTTCAGAAGACAAGAAACACACAAATAAATGCAAATTTTAAGCCTTTTGGATTAAAAAGCTTCTTGACAGTTGTTGTAAAGATGATACAACTTTTACAACTTAGTCCAGGAAATCATTTCCCTGGTACTATGAAATATAATCCCACCAACAGGATCTCTCCTATGTGTTATTAATCATGAGGTTTTATTAGCCCACCGTAATAAGATGGTGGGCTATTCAAATGGCTGTCCTCCATGATCTGTTCTGTCCCTCTGTCTGCCCCCATCTGGTCAGTCCTTGAACAACTTTTGTTGTCACTATTACTACAGAAGTACTAAACTTATTTTCTCATAGGATGGTTACAGGTTCCTCTTGGTCCATATTTGTGCATGTTTCCTTTTGGGACTGATCAGAAAAACAAGATGGCCACCAGGCAGCCATCTTGGATTTTGAAATATCAAGTTAGTTATTGTTATTTAGAAAGAATTACGTAACATATGTTTTTCAAATTCCACATGTAGATTCCCTTGGTCCATTGGTGTGCATGTCTCATTTGGGATGGATAGGAAAAACAATATGGCCTCCAGGCAGCCATATTTGATTTCTTCGAGAAGTACTAAATTGTTCTTTCTAAATTTTCAAATTTATGTTCCCCTTGCTACACATTTACTGTGTAAGTAAATAGTTCAAAAGAAAATCTCACTTTGAAAGAACAATGTCATACACAGCAGTATGAAGCTTTGATCAAAAGTTACCACAAGGTGCATCTACTGTTTACATGACTCAATCCAATAGATTAAATAAAAGAAGAGAGAAGATAGATTTTTCATAGAGCAATAGAAGATGGTAAGATGGTGGGCACCAAGATCCCTCTGGGATCTCTTGTTAACACTATCAATAACCTCAGGGTAACATCAATATCTCTCCTGGAAAGTTCTGTATAATAATATCAATTAGCAATCAGTGACTTCAATATCTGTTACCAATCCTCTAACATCAGCTAAGGGGTATGCAAGTGAATTTGTTAATTGAAATTATCAGTTGGTAATTAATCTCATTACTAAGTGAACTTTTAACATCATGAACAATTTTTAGTGAGACCATACATCTATACCTTGAATATAAATTTGTTGTGTATTAAAATTTTCAATTAAGAATAGTAATTGAAGAGTAAACGTCATTTTTCTCCCATTTAGAGTAAGCGACGGTAAATAAATTAAATAAGTTTCTGTTCCATGAGGAAGCGTCACTTAGTCAATTCTAAATTCACATCAATATATTTCAATTACTGCATGAGTGTAAACAGGGACCTGATTTATGGAAGCAATCTCGTCATATGATAGCATCACTTGGACCTGTTCTGTGTCAGCACCACCCTCCCCACCCCTCACCCCACCCCCTCTGACATAACAGGAGGGGTGGAGAGCCTCAATATCAGTCCTTAATTTGATAGGAGGGGTAAAATCCAACCCTGAATCCCCACTTATTTGATAGGAAGGGAAAAAACTAACTTGTAATCCCCACTTACGTGATAGGAGAGACATGAATTATAGAAATCAGATGAATGTGACCAGAATTCATTTTTTTGGAAAGCATTAAATTTTATTCCATGTCCCAATAGACTGACAAACTAAATGAGTCAGAAGCTTGGATATTATTTAAGTTTAAAATGAAGAACTTCTCTGTCCTTATCATCGTCATCATCATTTCTCTACGTATATTTACCGGTAATTTATCAATCTGCAAAGTCATGTACTTAAGAATACATAAGTATGCAGTAATACATGCTTAAGAACATAATTCCTATTTAATTACATATAGAATGATGTATATCTTATAACGGTTTTCATTTTCACATAAGTTCATCCTATCCTTTGGCTATAATTTCAATACTCTCAAAATTCCCTGGAGAGCAGTGATGAAAATCCATCCAAAAATTCCTATAACTTTAGAATATTTATCTAACTTAAATCAATTCTTACAAAAACAATGAGTATGGTAACCAAAACACATGTTCTATATGAGAATTGCAGTATATGATATATCACATGAATAATATTAATGATAATGGAAATCACAATATGTGCTATACCACATAAACAACGATTATGGGAATAATTATAATCTCATAGTGACCAAATCAGCCGAAACACAGCTTTAAAAGTCAAAACCAACGGCGGTCAACAAATTGATACTTTTTAATTTCTGTAATATCCAGCGGACATCATAATTATATCTGTGATACTGTGATGTTTTTAATAGTTTATATTATAGGTTTGAGGTGGGAGTTTTGTTTTTTGATAAATGTGCTCATGAAATAATTAGGAGTGAACAAATAACGAAAAGAAAAAATCTTACAAAATATCAGGATTATAGTATAATTCAATACTGTATTACTGTTGGGAAAAGTTGTGATGTTGCCATGCCTCATAGATGATTATAATTAGATAAAATTATGTGAAGTCCATTGAAATTTTATTTATGTACATTTATTGGATAATGTTACATTAAAAAACCCAAATTATTTTATTATGTAAAATTTGTTTTTATATATTTTATAAATCATTTCTTTGTCTGGCTTGATTGCGTTGGTTTTTTTTCAACAATTTATAACACAGCTTTATCATATTTTATGCAAATAAAGTTATAATGTTATTTTAACAAAATACATATTTTGAAAAAGTTGTCATATTTAAGAGAAATACTTTTACTACGGTAAGTAAAAGTATGCTAATGATTACCTCTATAATGTATCTATGCATTATTTAAGGTTTTTTTTGTTTATCTGAGAAAAAACACAATCATATCAGTTATAAGAACAAACTGATAGACAGTTTTCAACATCTGCAAAATGTAAAATGACTACAAGATTTTATGACATTTTTGTAAAAGACAAATGTAATTTTGAATTGGGTTGATTAAAAATAATTACATGCACAGATATTGTGAATGTCAAAAAAGAAGAGAAATTAAAATGGGTTTGGCATTAGTTAATTTCTGTTAATTTCTATTAGTTAGTGTAACCACATTTGTCGCTTCCCTCTTACCAGATCTAAAATCCTGAAGATGTAAATTAAACCAAAGCTTGGTGTTGTGAAATAGAATTACTGCTTAAATAACGTTGGCACTTAAAAGCATTGAAAGTTTACTATTGACTATACAGAGCAAGCTTTTCAGATCTAATAATGTTTTAAGTTTTTGCCTCAGTTGGTAGCCTGCAAATGACTCTTGCACAAAGAAGAATATGTTTAATTATATTGAAGTCATTATTCATGAAAAAACTTTGATATAGTAGAGTATTAAATACATAAATCTTTTGTTTAAATATGTAAAATCAACTCAGGGCAAAACAATTTTTTGATATCCTAGTTAGTAATAAGTTAGGCCAGTGTATCTTTTTTTCTCTGTTTAGCTCATATCTTGGTCCTTTATGTTATCTTATAGTGTATTAATTTTTCATTTTGAATAATGAAAAAAATTGTTAAAACGAAGTTTCCAGTCGTTTTTTATATTATTTACATGTTAGGATAATTGATTTGTAAATGAATTTGTTAATATTTCTAAACATTTTCTTCAGGTTGTTAAGTATGGATTATGAAAAGTTCTTTTTTACACAACCAATACAATTTTCTATGTGACGTTTCTATGACTAGTACGATATGTACACTGTCATTTGTTAATAGTAAAGTTGAAAATGTCAGTTTTAGAAATATTTGTGTCCTATTTCTACGCCAGTTCTTGGTTACAAAACAGTTAATTTTGAAATTGAAAACTTTCCCTACCTTTCCACTTTCTCTGTCAAAATCCACGAACTCTCGCGTCGTCACTCTGTCCTCATCTTTGTCCGACCAAGCATTTGAAGACAAACCAAGTTCAAGATTTGTTCCCGTACAAACAAAAGCCTGTAAGCAAAAAATAGCACAATGAAATAAGGCAAGTAGGACTAAATATTATTTCAAAGAAAACTTAGGAACCAAATGGAAGTGGCAAATCTTCATCAAAGTTTTTAATATTTGCTGAGATTAAGAGATTTTAAGCAACCTCAAAAAAACAATCAATAATATTTGTAATAACTCCCTTTAATTTATTTTTGTTTTCATTGCAACATTTTCAGTTGGTTTGGTTTCACTCAAATTAACACAAATCAATATTTACAACATAAAAAATTCAGGTTATGAATTATTTTGAACTTGTACAAAGAATAATAAAGCAATTCAATAAATGCAATTATCATCAGAACAAATAATTCTCCTTTTTGGCTTACAAAGTCAGACAAAAATTGATAATTTACTTGATTACGCTGTATACCCGTATATGAGGAAAAAAAATAAAACAAAAAATATGCGAAAAATTAACAAACGTTGTATTCCACATACAAATACGACTTTAGCTTGTAGGAGTTACCTCCCTTCTGCTTAGAAAGCTAGCCCGGTTACCATACGACACGAGTAAAACGTGGTATGCAGTGATTTGATTCAACTACAGTTCTTTCGTTTAGGAAATAATAAATAGAGAGAATTAATTATATTCATAGTTTATCATGAGTAATTCTACAAATGTTATATACTTTGTATAAGTATCTCAGAAAATATTTGTATTAGCAAAAAATATTGTTTTCATATTTTAAACTGCATTTTATCTTGAAAAAAACCCCAACAACAACATTATTAGGCCCACTTCTTTTCATAAACTTCATTGATTTTTTTTTCTGAAACGGCTGTTTATATGAAGATATTACAAAATATTTTTCTCATAAAATATAATATTTCTTTATTATATTCTATTCATAAAATTTAAAAATTAAAAAAAACCAGAAAGTAAGCTGAGTGGAACTGATAATAGTCTGCTAAATGTTATAAATGTTTGATATTATATTATGCGGTTACTTTTTCACTAATATTACAGCTCGTCGTATATATACTGAAGTAAAAACTTGTATTACTGTTTAAATGTATAATTTGATTTCTAGTTAAACAAATTAAAGGGCACCAGAAAACAATTCAGCTGTTGTCTTTCAACGAAATGTATTCAAATAATTAAATATGTACGTTACTCATCAATTTTCACGTCACGTTAACCTGTGCGCGAACTTTTTACTGATCATAAAACTTGAAAACAAATACTTTATACAACAAATTTAATGCCAATATGATCAAAGTATTATAACCTGAACAAACTACATGCACTTCGACTATTGTCATGGTCTTAACGGCAGGTTAACCGCGAGTAACGGTGAGTGTGTGTATTGGGCCAACTACTTACCAAGGCCGCATGCCCTTCCCTACATTCAGTCTGAAATCGTAACTGCCGCTCCTCTGGGGGCCGGTCTCTAAATCCAGTGTATTTCACCTAGAACAGAAGATTAAATCCAGGATTAAAAGAAAACACAAAACGACATCCATTTTAAGAACACAAGAATTATAATCCTTCAATTGGAAAACTTCCCGGTGACGAATTATAAGTAAAAACAACGTATTTACGAAAGTAACGAAACTTCGTCATGTGTGACCCAACAGAAAACTTGGCAACTTCCTCATGGTAAAAAGTTGTAAAATCAACACTAACCTCACATTCACGACTAAGTTTTCTAAATAATTCTTCATTTTCAAATGTCGATCTCTGATCGGGAACAACTCGAGGCATAGTTCTCGGTACACTAGTCCCGACTTCACAACACAACGTGTTCGTAACGAATGACAGCATGCTGTCTGAAGTCACTTCATTCATTTCTAGATCACAACAATACCGAACTGGTGGCGTAAACACCCGAATGATCTGATTGGTCGGCCGAAATATTTCCGAGACACGATGTTCGCCGAAGATTACCTTATAAGGAGATTCTCGTCTTCGGCCCGCCGATGTTTGCTCTACGTCACCGGAAACAGTCGAAGGATCTGCTTATTATGCAAATGACGTTATCAATATTTCATGACGCACTTCCTTATATGGAACAGGTGTGTTGTTCACCTCATGAATAATTAATCAGTTTGCCGAATATGGAAGTATGTGACCTAGATTTTTACTACACACGGTCAAAGGTGTTACAACCGAGCCACGAGTTTCTCAGGGCACGAAACGTGCTTCTGGGGGTATAGGCCTATTGATCAATGTTCGCAAGGAATATTCCACGCTGCTATACACATAACATGGAATGAGGGGAAAAAGCAGATAGAACATATAGTTTTCAATTAGAAAGTAAACAACAGTTGTTTTGATCACGAATCTGTCAGTCACGCACCCACATGTTTTTTTTCAAATATCAAAATAATCCCAACATGAGAATTTGCATTACGGGGATTTCTCGTGATAGATCAGTCCAGCCTCCCTCGAATACATCATGCGGACACCATCATAATCACGACAATATATACAGTGCATACCCAATAACCGATATGACACGCTATTCGATGCCATATAATGTGCTGTATTAAACGTTATCATTTATTGCTGTTGGGCTAAATATAGTACGGTTTAATAGTGATATTTACACGGTTAATAGCATCGGGGTTATTTCTGTAATCCTACCACAAAACCACAAATAGCTCATCTGTCGCATGAAGACACGTCTTCAGATATTTTCGACGACTATGTATTATGAAATATAATTTCTATGAATAATTGTCTGTTTATTGTGCCTCCTACCAGTTTAATTGTAATGAGGTCATCAGGTTTTGATGGAGAATCGTCACACCGTTACGTATCAAAGCGTAGGCACGGAATTTAACTATACAAACTGATAATTATTTTGAAGATATACCGAAAACCGTGATTCAGTTACTATACGTACGTTGACTGAAACAAAAACAAAAGAACGTACATTGAGATTCAGTTAAAGTTTTTCAGTGTTACTGCACATCAACATAGTCCGGACAAAAATACTCCGACAATGCCTTTACCGAAACATAAAATGTTTCGTTTCAAACTTAAGAATTTTTCAATTTTCAATAACACCATGTCGTATACAGGGAACAGGTTTTATTAGTTATGAAGATAAGTTATCGGCAAACAAGTTTAAGTAAAACAAATAATACAGTCCTAACACGTGCATGTTACCAATACTGTAACTGGTTTATACAGCTGTGAACACTCTTACGTCCCCACGGCGGTGTAAATAAAAAGCACTATATTAACAGTTCATACACATACTATAGCATAAAGAATAAGATGATATGGTAAAACAATCTTTAGAAGCTTGATTAAGACAGATTGTAAATAATGTCATATCTCAATCAAAGAAATGGCAGTCACAAGACAGTATACCGATTCCCTATTCCAAGTTTCTAAGTCAACCAACAAAGTCCGCCGGTGGTGACACTATAGCGGTAAAGTGAAGTATCCTCTCCACTGTATGTTAGAAGGTGACAATATAGCGGTATAGTGAAGTTTCCCCTCCACTGTAGGTACAATGTGTCGCACTAGCACGAGAGAATTTAAGAGAATTTAGAAGGTGACAATATAGCGGTATAGTGAAGTATCCCCTCCACTGTAGGTACAATGTGTCGCACTAGCACGAGAGAATTTAAGAGAATTTAGAAGGTGACAATATAGCGG
>JAUMHH010032079.1:0-10301 GCA_032359455.1 Chlamys rubida
GGGATGAAGGTTAAAACATCGGGAGGGGGGATGAAGGTTAAAACATCGGGAGGGGGGATGCAATATCTTGGCGGCAATATGTTCTGTACTTGTATCATTAGTCGCGATCTGATTTGTGTATATACAATTAGAATTGTTTCTCGTCTCAGCTTCGGGGTCGATGGGTATTAGAATTTGATTTGAAAGCACGTGGGAATGGGCTTCATCTAGAGCTCGTGGCACCGAGCCTACAGTCACCGTTTACTGAACCGACAGCAGTATATTCGCCATTATGTTTTCTCCTCTCATCTCTGACAGGCTGTACAATTTCCTGAATATCAGGTTTTCTCATCAAGGAACGTGAAATAGTCTCGTCTGAGGCGTTCTGTAAAAAAGATTTCAAGCATGTTTGTTTTCTAGAAGCTGATATTATTGTAGATTACTTAGATTTCAAAAAGAGATTTATCTTTCCGTTAATTCGCTAGGAAAGGCAATCTCGATTTCAAATAATTCAACCAAGAAATTATAGAGCGGTCGTTGTTCAATTCCCAAACTCGGATAATTACACAGTGTGGTAGTTGTATGTTTCCTGAATTTAAACCTCTGGAATATGCCATTTGAAGTGCTGTTGCGAAAGTTGGTGCTCACAAAAACTAGAATGTTGTCAGTATAACGGCGTTCATTGAGATTCTTAGATATAGTCATAAGTTTGTTCCAATGAAAGCTAAAATGAAGGCGACATTTAATTTCTTTTTAGAAGGAAAAATTCCCGAGTTGTGTTAATTAATTGTATTATCCGACTTTATGTCACAGTCAGCGATCCAACGTGGGCGTCTGATTGCGTTGATTCTGGAAAGGTTACGGACCAACACCCACATGGACGAGGCTAGTGCTAACACATGTTATACTACCGGGATCTTTACGTAATCTCAATTTCCCAAAGAACAACTTTTAAAATATTTGACGTTATTCTTAAATAGTGAGAGTTCAAAGAGTCCAACAAACCTTTTTGTTGAAGTACGTTCCTCTATAAGAACACGTACCTGTCCCTCCAGTAAGTGTTGGGATAACACTTAGCGAGGGAAGGTACCTATTCCTAAATCTTACCAGGAAAAGTACCTGGCCCTCAGGAAGTACACCTGTGTCAGTTTTAGGGGATACTACTTCTGTATGACAATCAGATAACATTGAACTGGGGCATTCAAATAATACCAGAAGTCGTTCCCGGGTACTCGAATTGATTAGATTGTTCAGTGAGAGTTTTCCGTATTATAATTGGTGGAATCAGGGTGTGTCAATTGTTTACCGTATTATGCAGGGTCTGCAAAAACAAAAAATGTTTTCTGTGTTAAATTTAATGACATTTTACGTACAGTGTTTCATGTGTTATCATTGATGGACTCGTACAGTGTTTTATGTGTTATCATTGATGGACTGGTACAGTGTTTTATGTGTTATCATTGATGGACTCGTACAGTGTTTCATGTGTTAGCATTGATGGACTCGTACAGTGTTTTATGTGTTAGCATTGATGGACTCGTACAGTGTTTTATGTGTTATCATTGATGGACTCGTACAGTGTTTTATGTGTTATCATTGATGGACTTGTACAGTGTTTCATGTGTTATCATTGATGGACTCGTACAGTGTTTTATGTGTTATCATTGATGGACTCGTACAGTGTTTCCTTCGGTAATCACGGAGAAATCGTTCAACGACTTTTCCTCATTTTGTTCATGCACGTTTCAACACATTTAAAGCATTCGTACGCAAATTCGATTATGGATGTTGTCGATCTGAAAGTCGGGCTATAATGAACATGTAAAATCGCTGAGAGAATTCAATTACAGATATCGAAATTCTCTGAGAATACAAAACCATTTGTCTTCAAGTGAAGATTCATGCCAATCTCACGTAGAACGGCAATTGTCTGAAGATGTAACCGTGGACGGCTGATGAAGTAAATGAGATTTACGTGTAACGCTCACGGAACACTTATGGTCGGCCAGTACGACAGCGTGTCATTAGTACTGTAGTCTTCGTCAATCAGCCGCCGCTCACATCTGGACAAATAATTGATTTTGTCATATGAATTGGAAGGGAAATACAAGGAAACACGAAATCCATGTGAAATTATCATCATATAATAAGTACATTACAACAATGGTCACCGAAATGGAACATGTACGTCTCGGGACTTGGGGGAAATGTTTAGCAGCAAATGTATTACTCTCACACCTAGTAACTGTTTGAGAGGGCCTTATAAGTTGTGAACACTTCACTCCTATTTAATTAAGTTCGTTTTTTATACGTCAATCCACCAGCCGCCACGTCCAAAATAGATTGTGTACGTTCTTTGACAACGAACAAATATGATACGGGTTCAATTATTTGCTAGAATGACAGTATAGCTGTCCGACTACAGGAAGTTATTTTTAAGTAATTATTATCGCCCATGTCCAAACATTATCAGATTTAAATAGCAACAGTCACCTACGTGCAAGCTTTCGGCCTTAGCCCTTCATCGAGGATTGTAGAATGAACCTCACCATATGGTCATATTGAATACAGGAAGTTGCAATTTCCTGTGTTGACATTATGTTTCCTGTAGGAACTTTGTAAAAAATATTAAATATTATGAACCTCTTCAAGAAATGTACGAGCTCTGAAAACTCTGTATATATAAAATTAATTTCAAAACGTGTCTTTCCTCCCTTATGTCATTCAATAGGAGGAACTACTAACGTATGTTGTATCTTAATTGTCTCAGAAACACTTTATATGTCTGGACAATGGATATTGAATTGTGAATTATATTTTTTGATGCACTGCTTTGTGAATTTAAGAATAAATTAAATTCAAAAAAAACAAATCGGTTCCATAATCAGTATTTGTGTTGCATTTTGGTGCTCGCGTGTAATTTTCAATCCGGAAATTAAAGCAATAAAGAATCCAATCCTCTTATCGGACATGTATGGTGCAATACAAGTAGCAACCGTTACCGTAATATAGACAAACTATTGACAATGTGGACTCTCCAGTAAAAGGTTAGAGGAGGAAAGACAATAATTAGACGGCATTTACGTTTATTGACGCTGCCACAGACCTTGGTGCATTGGCGTTGTCATTGGCTTGGGAACATTGTTTGGTTGTATAGGGTTTAACATCCTATTAACAGCTTAGGTCATATAAGAACGTGCCTCAATGTGTATTATGTGTTTACTGTGTGCTGGAGGCAGGGTATGTTGGTGTATTTGCCTCCTTGTGATAGCGCAGATCTGATGTCGACTTTATAGTGCTATCTCGCTGAAATACCATGACGAAGGCACCCAGCATAACATTACACCCGGTCACATTGTACTGACAACGGGTGAAACAGTTGTTGCCATTACCCTAAATGCTGAGCATTTAGCAGTTGATAAAAAAGCTACCATTTTATGGACTTTGTACGTCCTGGTATGGGGATAGACCCCATTGCCTTCCCTACTTAAGGCAAACATTCAATACTAAGGCATTGCTAAGCAAGGCACTCAGAAGCAAAATAGTTAAAAGTAGAGAGGATCATTGATAAATATATTTGACATTATCACACACTGTTGTATATTGGCGTTTTCTTTATTTCCTATTTCCCGTTTCCGGCGGTCTCTCCATAGACTTCCGTCCTCATATGACCCAGGCTGTTGCGAGGACGTTAAACCACAATCAAACACGTTATATAGACGCTGTCATAGACTTATATACATGTAACGTTGTATGATAGGCGACACTATATACTCAGGTACATGGACGTTGCTACTGACAGGCACACTGACACTACTTCATACTCGACCATTGACGTGCACGTGGGTACCGTCATTGACGCTAATATAGAATCAGGTACATTGACGGACGCTATCACAGATAAGGTTAAATACGCGTTACCACAAACTCTTTAGTAAATTGATTCTACACAGACTAGGATAAATATAGGCGCTGTAACATTCACACTATACGCCACCACAGACTTTTTTTTACCTTGACGCTGCCGCAGACATTGTTACCTTGACGCTGCCGCAGAACTTGGGTTTAACGACACTGCCATAGGCCCCAGTACCTTGATTCTGTCATACAATGAGGTACATTGGCTCGTGTACATATTGTCGCGGTCAAACATATATATCTACATTACTAGTATATGCTCGATGAACCATGACAAATAAGACGGTTTGCTTAACTTACCAAAACATTTATTGTCTATCAGCAAATTAATTAGTTGGGACATTTAATGGATTCAAATTTAACTCCGACGACCATTTGGTTATGCATTTTCTTACAGAAATCGTGGTGTTGCCGTTCCCAATGAGTGACAGAAAGATCGCACAACAGTTAGTATCTGTCGTTGACAATATCTTGGAAATCGAAGTCGTCATATGCCAGAACGGTCGAAATCAATCATTGCTGCATTATTGACTTCCGCTGGTCGGGTTAACTTCCGGTGATGGATGTGTGAAGACGTTGTTCGTTACGTCTTGCCGATGTCATATAATCACGGCCAGTCTTGTAGCTCGCGGACGCGTGGGCACCCCGTCACGTTATTCAATAAGGATCGCCATGCCGGGTTTGTCACTCGGAGTAAACTGATTATTTAGTCAGTAACGAGGATAACGTGGACCACGAGCGACGTCCTCGAACGTGGCAGTATAGATGTCATATACTGACGAACGAGACTCGTCTTCCCAGCGTTTCACGTCCTGTGTCAAATGAATGAAAATTAGTTTCGTTAGCCGCCAATATATGTTAATAATGTGGCTTCCCTTGAAGAAAAAAATGTTGGCCTATAGTGAGCTTCTCTTGCTCAAACCGAATTAGGGATTAAGTTTGACTTACCCCGACATCCCTGTACCAGTATGTTTTCCACTATATCTGCTTATAACAAATACAGACTAATGCTTGAATCACACAATTATATTATCCTTAATTGATAGCTGATACATAGGATATTTTTGTTATGTTTATGAATGGGAAATGAAAACAAAAACACGATTAATTTCATGTCAATTGCAAAAATACATCCAAAGGAACTGACCGGTAGGGACGGATAATGCCCGCACGGTAATTAGACTTGTAGGAAAGGGTTAGACTAATATAAACCATTTATATTTTTGCAACGAAATTATGTTTGTTTTCAAGTCATACAACTTGGTGTGTCACTGCTGCATTATTTGTTACACTGACAACGGAATGTCCGTTTCGTAAAATCTTTGAAAATCTTAACATTTCAATAATTGTAAGTAATTGTAACAATATCACGAGACACTAATTATTTACCGGTTCTCTTTGGAGGCTTGCTCCTAAAGGTCACTGTTCTCAAATAGCCAGCACTAATAAACTTTACTAGGCAAAATTGTAAATGAAGGATTCAATTATGATCTTTGTTGCTTACTTAGATAATAGTTAAATGTTCGTTTAAAACAAAAAAATCAAGGCTTGTAGGGTTCGCCATTTCGTCGGGTTGTCGATGGCCACGCCAGGTTGTTTTGATGAACATTAATTACGCTGTACAACAATAATATAACCGCGTGCTTGTCCTCCACAGGAGTATTGTTGTGGGGGTGTAAAATATCACCGACTGTTTATCACGCGAAAAAGCATGTTTCAAGATAAATCTCGAGGAGAAACAGCAAAATAATTTAAATCTCGTTAACCGACAATTCATTTAATTAAGCATTGACGTCTCACATCTCAAATGCCAAATAGAAACGACAATTCAGCATGAAGCGCTGTGGGTGCGTCATTTCCAGTTGGCTTGCATATTGACGATGCGTGCCAAATGAAAGCAGTTCAATACGAATGTTTACCATTTATTATATATTCTAACCGTAGAAAACTTACACTACTTATCAAAAGTCAGCAATAGTTTAATGGGTAGATAATTCCTCCTTTAGGTAGGGTCTGTGGTACTAGCCACCGTTACAATTATGACGTCACGATAATGATGGCGTCAACAATTGGGTCATGCCATTTGTACCTGATATCAATGCCATCTGAATTTGGTAGAGTTATACACCAACTGCATCCAGCTCACGCGCGTTTCATCTGATTTTAAAGAGAACAAAATTCAGTCTCTTAAACTGTTAAAATATTGGGGAAAATATATTGATTTAAAGTGAAGGATTTTCTATGAAATTCCTATTTTTAAAGATAGGAATTTTCCCTACCTGTCTACAATCTTACCTTTGAGAACGGTTAATAATGCAAATACAATGCAAATAAAACATCTAAAATCGCTTTAAAGACTATTTCATGTTCGCTCAGCAAAATCCTCGACAGGTGAGCAATACATACGCTCCGTGCTATGTCTTCCTCTCTGTGTTGTTCGTTTGACTCCTACACTCGCTGCAGACACGTCTCCGTGGCTATATATTCAGATAATCCCCGGTTCCCTAGGAGATTACGTAACCGCGTAATCCTCATACACCACGCCACAACACGTAATGGGATACGAGGTTTAGATGTCGAGCGCATGTCTGCGCGCCCGACATCTAAACATCGTTATAGAAATATCGTTCAAAAGGATTACCATTTTCTTTCCATAATGGGAGGCAAATGGCACTGTTTTATGTTTGACCTTTCAATGTGCAGACAGCGGTAACAACGAACACGTGATGTATGCACATCTCCTTGTGCTGGGATGTAGTGTTCGGAGCGTAGTATGAGTAGTCGGGAAATAACTGTTTTCTTTTTTGTAACAGATTTGGTAACGGTATTAACTCTATAAAGTTTCCTGCTCGGTATTCTTCTCCTTCTTATGTCCAACAAATGAGTACGGAGGTTACTAGTAAAACCCTGGCCCCCTAGTATTACAACGTTATAGGGAGTGTTTAGAGGTATCTGAATGCCAGGTTCTATGATACAGGACTAATCTGGACCAACAATTTTAACGTTTGAAACTCTAAATCGTAAAACCAAAACCAAGTTATATTTATCAAATATTTTGAAAATTTCAATGACGATAATGCTTTAATGCAACATGTATATTTGTCAACCCCTCTTCGCTCCTGAGTCTTAACAAATACTCGCCATGCTAGACGATCTTTGGCCAGCTATCAGCTGTGTCCCTAGGCCCGACATAAGTCCTTGTGTTCCGCCTTGATAGATTCTGCCAAGTGGTCATCGGTCTCCTACTTCTCTTGTGCCTTCTCTGAGGTTTCTTCCGAAGAAATTTCCCCTTAATTCTACCTCTCGGAACATGTCAAGCCATCGGAATAAACGTTGTCCATCCTCCTGTTCAAGAAAGGCTGAATCCGTCGTCTTAAAGTCTTGGTTGGTTATCTTGTTTGGCAGGAAGATCTTGCAGATGTGCCTCGGACAGCCATGATGGGAAGTATGCCAAAATGAATAACAGTAATAACTATATATGCAGGATCACAAAGATGTTCTTAGTTCAACATTCGTGAGTCGAAGTCAAGATGCTTTGAATTTTTCCTGGTGGTCCGCTTAGTTCTTAACATCGAAGTTTGATTAAGACAACCTTTTGGTCCCTAGCATCACTGATGAGTCCTAGAAGGACGAACAGCTGTAGGATGTAGTGTAATTCACTTCTGGTTTACTGTATATATTATCAAACTTTAAAGGTGCTATCACCTGTGTGTGTTACGTTCATCTTTGACTGTATGTCCGTACCGGAAACACTCGAGGAAGACAGATTCTATTTTGAAAGTATTGCTGCAGTATGGTGTTGAAGAATATTGTTTACATATTCCGTTTTTATTAACATTTTTAATGAAATTAAAGTCAAAAGTAAAATAATTAGGTTTCACAATGAGGCATGCGCTTATATCTGCATCAATGTATTGACGTTATGACTGTACAGCGGGGAAGAGGGTACATTGAAAAAATATCAATAGTCAATAAAAAGAGATGTATTATTTCGAGGATCATTTTCGTCCGCATTTTGCTCAGTGTTGACTCAAGTTACAGCCCCCTTCAGTTGCCAGTTACACGGGATTTTCGTAACCTGGCCTTGAACATTGATGGTTGTGAGCATGCTTTTAAAGACGTAAGCAGTTCAACACCTAATACAGAATCGTAAACATGCATCGAACATCACGCAAATAACACAATAAATGTGAGCGATTATGTGAGCTAGACTAAATCACGTTAATATTACGTACATATACCACGTATGTCATATGCTACGACAAATAGTCTCACTTGATCCACTTCATATGGTGTGGCAAAATGTCGGATCGTAAGAACGAATAACGCCTAAATGTGATGTTATTTTTAACTGAGAGCTTTGCAATTACCATACATAATACAGTACACTTACCATACATACTACAGTACACTTACCATACATAATACAGTACATTGTCTTTACATGAGACACGACTTTTTCCTCAGTGATTCTCAGACTTGGCTTTCGGAGTAAATTGCTTGTCTCCGACCCAACCCCCAGTAAGCACCGCTTGTCTTAGACTTGACCGTACGTGAGCAACGCTTTCCTCAGACTTTGGCTTCGGTAAGCAACGCTTATACATGAATTCGACCTTTCTGTAAGTAACACGTGCCTTGCGATAGACTTGGGCTCTGGGAACATGGCCTGTCATACCCTTGATCTTTGGAAACATAGCTTACTTCAAGCTTGACCTTTGCTCTTTGACTTTTGATGCCGTTCGTGGGGCATCGTTTTTCTCCGACTGACTGGGGTACGTTAAATTGCTTGTCCTCCGAGTCGATAACATGATTTATAGAAAAATGACCTTTGATTAAAACCAATGATTCGGTACATGAACATCATCACGGTCTGTTCGGAACTAGAACGATTTACTTTCTTTCTTTCGTGCATAGTTTGTGTTCCGAAAGTCCAGACAAGGAAAGAAACGGAAGCACCATTAGCGCCGCACTTAAAATACCAATCAGCAGCTTCCGGCTTTAGCAAATGTTCGATGAGCTAATTGTCCTGTAATGATTATGAGTACTCTGAAGCTTCCATGGTCCAATAATGAGGTGTAATTATCTTTGACAAAAATAAATGTCAACAAGGTCTAAAGCTAGCGCGGAATGGCGTGTCAATGATTATAGTAACACGGCGATGAGACTCTGGCAAACCCCTAGCTTCCGACAGTTTCCACAGGTACACAAATCATGAATGAAACAAAACATCAAAGGGAACAACGGATTAATGGAACGAAATGACAATAGAAGCAAGTACACATACAAGCAGATAGCGATGTTTTAGGAAGTTGGATGATTTGTCATTTTACAAATGAAAAAGTCGATACGTTGTTATTGTCTCAATAAGCCGTAGCGAGCTAGGTGTGGTAAAAGTTTCGGGACTGTTCTAACGAGATATCATATAAGACAGCTGACGTGATATCATATAAGACAGCTGACGTGATATCATATAAGACTGCTGACGTGATATCATATAAGACTGCTGACGTGATATCATATACGACTGCTGACGTGATATCCTATAAGATTGCTGACGTGATATCATATAAGATTGCTGACGTGATATCATATAAGACTGCTGACGTGATATCATATAAGACTGCTGACGTGATATCATATAAAACTGCTGACGTGATATCATATAAGACAGCTGACGTGATATCATATAAAACTGCTGACGTGATATCATATAAGACTGCTGACGTGATATCATATAAGACTACTGACGTGATATCATATAAGACTGCTGACGTGATATCATATAAGACTGCTGACGTGATATCATATAAAACTGCTGATGTGATATCATATAAGACAGCTGACGTGATATCATATAAGACTGCTGACGACATATCATATAAGACTGCTGACGTGATATCATATAAGACTGCTGACGTGATATCATATAAGACTTTTAACGTTATATCTTATAACTTAACTGATATTGTATCATATTTAAATGCTGATATCACTGGACACTTCTGACGTGATATGTATTGTTATATAATCATTTCAGTATGCTACACTGTATCAACCCTCGATCCATATCAGCCCTCGTGCATACGGCATTTCGGGCTGATATGAAGGTATCGGGTGGATATGGAAATGATCATGGCATAACCTGTTAAAATCACTTACGTGATATAATGTGACATAACTTACATGATAATTATATGAACTACTTTTTTAAAAGTAATGTAATATACAAGGTCAATGAGTGATCACGCCTCATTAGTTTTTAGCTCACCTGGCCCGAAGGGCCATGTGAGCTTATGCCGTACTGCGGCGTACGTCGTCCGGCGTCCTGCGTCCGTCGTCCGTCCGTCAACTTTTTCTTTTGAATGACTTCTTCTGAAGAACTGTAGGACCTAGGGTCATGATAT
>JAUMHH010032101.1:0-10300 GCA_032359455.1 Chlamys rubida
CTACTTATACGATGATGTATTTTCTACTAAAACGCCGTAAGCATCTGGAATATTTTATAATGATATATATGCAGATTATTAAAACATGTAATGCACTGACCTTTAACTAACCTAGGAATTCCACAACCACGTGGTGATGGAATATTGACGGCATAGTTGTGCTTAAACTGCACAAAGATGTCTTTGATGTCTCGGATGCATGCCTCGTTCGATCTGAATTGTAGTGAATCTTGCAAAGACTTCAGACTTCTTGTCCAAGAAGCCAAACTCGTCAACCGACGTACCTGAGTGATATATACAAATGAGACCGATAGTCATCGAAAAATGTTGTTCATTCCACGTCCATCGGTGCAGGACGTGAAGATTTCGATCGTTAAAATAGTAACAGATACCGAGTGGGTTACTGACGACTTTTCGACGTTGGCTGCCAACTATCCGCAGGGATATGATGATGATCATCATCATCCATTCGTAATTACCATTGATAAGATGGAAACCCCATATAATCAGACGTATTTCTGCGGATGCTGACGAAGGACATGGGAACAATAATTTAAATATGACCATTTTATTCATGATTAAAAAATAATTACGTTTGACTGAAACAGATATAACAGCTGCAATATATTTAAATACGACCGCAGTACCCAATCTATTGAGAAAGGCGCTGGGACGAATTGCTCATCTCCGGATTGGTTATTGAAGCGCAAAGACCAGCCTATATGCATGGCGTCTCAGAAATCATTCATTGTAAAATATTTGTTATTAGATTGCATGGAACTTTATATATATATCAATCAAAGAAAATGTCTATCATAATATAAGAAATCTCTTTTCGAAACAGTAAATATCTCTACAATTCTAGAGTAATTGGTAACTGTTGATCTCTTTAAAAGATATAACCAATAATCGTCACTTTTACTTTTTAGGTTGACGTCTGTCTTTTACTTTTGCGTTTGTTTTATGCCATTTTCTTTAACATGTTTAATCGCAATTTTATTGGTCCCTATGATCTCGTTTGTCGTTAAAAATGTAATAATTATTAACCATAATAACTGTTTTGTTTGTTGGGTTCACCAGCATAAACAAATCAGATCGAACACGCCACTGCTAGGCATCTTTAATGACGGGCTTAATACTCTTTTTACAAACATGAGCAGTATAAACCGGAACCATGCGGTATCGATAGGGAGCGACTACATTGAGGATAATAATACGGATAGAGGGTAGTCTATACATAACGATAACCATTAACAGTATTTAATATCAATCTGCGCAAACAGTTTTCGTTATGATTACAATTAATTATTATGGTTTTTCGTTCATTTTAGCTGAATACCTATTCAATTTCAAAATAGAAGTTGCTGAAGATTTCCTACAAGCAACCACTGAAATTATTGGAACACAGCGTTGCAACACTCACCCTTTAGGTGGTATAGGAGCGGGGGAACTGAAGACCTTTCAATGTCCTGACAACACATTGGGACGCTATGTGAGGATTACAAGGAATGCACAACCACGCAATCTTCCACTCACACTGTGTGAAGTTATAGTAGAAGGTAAGTATTTAATCTAGAGATTTTAAGTTGTATTTATTTCGGGTACATGTACGTTGAACATAACCCGTTTTATTTGCTGTTTGTCTGACTAGAATTTATTCTATATATAAATACACATGTAATTTATAAAATGTATTATTTACATTGTAACAACCCCCATAACCTTATGCTGTGTTGCGTAATGATTTGTTATGTTGTGTTGTGCTATGCAATGTTATGTTATTTTACTGGGAAATGACAATCCTGACTCTATCACAGTAATATAATTCGGTATGCATATCTAAAATGTCGCAATGTCAAATAAACATGTTCCCTTCAAATTGCATAAGGTCTATTAATTTTTACAATGCTTCTTAAACAATTAAGTTTAGTTAAAGGGTCCTGTCCAACGTTAGGAAAAACACCAGATAATTCCTCTGAAATTTTTTGTACACACAGAAATCTCCACTTAATCCTTTCACCCTTAGGTAACTAAAGGATTCATTTCAATTTGGATATACATGTAACTGTAGCGCAACTAGGAAACGGTGCTTTCCTTTCATTGACAATGTATCTCAGCTCGTTAAAGCAACAGCATACTGATCTTAGGTCCAATATTAGAATACAAGTCTGGCCACATTGCATTTTTACATTCAAAAACGTATTAGTTTCATTTCAGTGTTTTTCGTAAAATGTTCGCAAGGTGTGTTTTCTTTTCACAAATGATTTCTCTAATGTCTTGCCTAGGCCGGATAAAATAGTTTCCAATGCGTAGTTACAGCTTTTGGCAGGGATACAAGTCAGGTAGTAATATATTCAATAAAGCGTCAATGTTATAAACGATTACATATGGTCCTATTACACTTACCAGTGAGAGCTGATCAGTGCACAAAGCTCGACCTAGCTGTCAATAAGACGGCTACCCAATCGTCCACTCACATCACTGATACTACTACCTACGGACACGCTTGGCGATCTGTGGACGGAAACCTTGTACCAAACATGTATGACAATCATTCCTGCTCGCATGTAAATGACACCGGATATCAATGGTGGCAGGTCGACCTGGGAAGACTCTATCATATCAAGCAAGTGTCCATCCAGAGCCGGGAATTAACAGGTAATTATATCGACATACTCTAAACAGTTGTATTGTTTTCCCTTAAATTTCTCTGACCTCTAAGCCGTTTGAATAAACAATGCCCGAATATAAATCATTCCCTTTTCCTTATCATACAAATATATTTATATAATAAGATGATCACGTGTATTATATTAAAAATAATAAATTAATGAAATAACAAGTCAAAATGATGGGCTTATTATATAACATGTCAAAAATAGTACTTGTCTTTAAACATGCAGGCATTCATTTTTTTTCAAATAAAAACATGCCAAAATTTAAAACTGTACCATTTAAGAAACCAAAACTACCAGAAAACAAAGACGGCCGAAAAAGTGAAGGTCACACAACCAAGACCATTTTGTATTGCTCTGTAATCTGATATTGAATTGATAAAAAAAAGTTGGCAAGAAAACACTTCCGGTTTACTTTGATTATTAGGTGAATTTAAAACATTTAAAGTAAATTAATTAACTTTAATATTAATATAAGGCTGAACATTTTGGCCGCCAATGGAGATAATTTATATAGCCTTGCCTGTTATTTAATCCAATTGTTCAATATATGCCTATTAAATTTGTTAAAATGAAAACAATTTCTCGTTTCAGGCTCGAGAATGAATAATTTTACAGTAGAGGTATCCAACACATACCAAACTGACATGTACAACCCGGATCTTAGACTGTGTTACAACTACACCGGGCCACCTATCCCCGGTAGCACACTTAAAAGCCTGACATGTCCAAATAATTTGATTGGACGCTACGTAAGGGTTTCTAAGATCGTCCACGCAATGTCGGAGGATCCTCTACATTTCTGTGAAGTTATTGTGGAAGGTATGTTTGCTTATTTGATAGGGTACGAAAACATTTAATGAATTCGTCATTATGCGACTTTACAGTAATCTTGTACAGTAAAACCTCTCTACACTGTCACCATTTGTTCATATGTTTTTTGGTAGTATAAAGAGGTCTGACAATAGATCGAGAGCGACATTTAAAGGAATGTTAAGAACAAGAGAAAAAACCCATTGAAAACTTGTTAGCATTAAGTGATGGCAGAGGAAACGAGAGGCATGGCATCGAGGTTTTACTGTAGTTTCAGAAGGATTCATCATAACTCTGTTGTTGGATTCCTAAATGAAATGCAGTGATCCTGTTATAGGATAAATAAACGAAATAGAAAAGATAACTATCACAACATGTAATGTGGTGTACAAGATATTTTGTTCAGAGGTTTACATGTTTGGTCCATATTTTAATGACGTCGAAATAAAAAAGGGACAGCAACTCTTTTTAATATGATTTCATAGGTTACCTGATGGACGCAGGCGATTGTCCATATCATATAAAAACTATTTAATTTAAAAACTCCTATGCTCTAACTATACACATGGCAAAATCAAATAAAGCTTATGCTTGACTAGAAAGATGAAGATCGGGTGAAGAAAACACGTAAACTGGGAATATATGAAATATATATAATGTTAAGTGTACGACCCTACATCGTTCATTATTATCAGGCGTCAAACCTTTCCATGTGACGACCTCCCGAATGTTTCCGTTTGACTAACACAATTGTTAACTATTAAAAACACTACCTTCCCACATCAAAATGCTGTTTATTTAAAATTTGGAAGGATATAAATGACAAAAATATCATGAGCGGAAGACGCCTAAGCTTGGATAAGAACTAATATATTTTCGTGGTAGGTTTTTTGGAAATGTCTACAAATTAAAAAGACCACTGCCAACACAGTCAAGATTTCAAAATGGTTTACAAACCACCGATTATGATAAAGCAATATTTGTCCATAATCTATACCTCAAATTAATTGATATTTGAAAGTAAACAAACATCTATATCATCGAAAGTTTTATTCTTATTTGTGAATAGTAAACAGCATTTATGACGCATCGATGTAATATTCAACATAAAGTAATAGGTCATATTTTCCTTGTACATTTAGGCGGAGATCCATCTTGTATTGGTTTTACAACTTCTGAAGCCGAATCTGCCACAATCCAAGTCAAGATAACAACACAGTCGGAGGTTCAAAGCACAGAAGTCAAGTCTACAACTACGGAAGCAGAATCTACTACAACTGAAGTCGAGCCGACCACAACCGAACTAAAGATAACCACACAGTATGAGACGCAGACCAGTGGTGTCCAGCATATCACAACAGATCTCCAAACATTAGAAACAACAGCACACGTCCTCGAGACAAGCAGTCAAGTATCAACCTTGCCTACCGAACGATGTCCCTGCAGATGCAAGAATAGTCTAGCATTACAAAAGTATTACAACCAGACAGTTGAGGTCCTGGTAGAGAAACTCAAAGAAAAGCTGATGGTTGACAAGAAGCAGACAAGCTCTTATACTCGGAAGCTTGTGAGTGTTGATGACGGTAAGACCTCATCCCGTAGCATTGGATACGTAGCGGCCATCCTTCTGGTGAGCATGGGACTGACCATCGTCGTACCTGACGTAATCACTCTGGTGATCTATCTAAAAAACAAATGAATATGCTCGCCAGTGGATGAGTTTGAGCTCTGCCAAGAACACGGAATGGTCAGTCTGTTGAAAAATACAAATATAACACAAATAAACACGTTCGTCAATAGGTGATTTTGAACACTACCAAGAACACGGATTGGTCTATCTGGCGACCCTTATAAAAACAAATAAACATGTTCGCCAGCGGATGTGTTCGAGCTCTACCAAGAACACGTATTTGTCAATCTGGCGACCTATATAACAAACAAACATGTTCCTCAGTGGATAAGCTCTACCAGTAACTGGGATTGGTCAGTCGGATGACAAAATACTAAAATAACACAAATAAACCTGTTTGTTAATGGGTGAGTTCGAGCTTTACCGAGAAAACGGATTGGTTAATCTAATGACCTATATAAAAACAAAAATGTTCGCCAGTGAATGAGTTCAAGCTCTGCCAAGTACACGTATTTGTCAATCTGGCGACCTATATAACAAACACAAAAACAAGTTCGTCAGTTGATATGTTCAAGCTCTACCAGTTACACGACAACGGTGTAGTTGTTAACAAGTAACTGGTGTGAACGCTTGTTAATTTAAGAAACGTGGTTATGTAAAGAATTGTAGGGCAGGGGAAAATACCTACTTGTGATGATCTAGACAATATTGAATCGCACACTTCACGTGTCAATCCTCAATTCTATGAAAAAGGTATATCATTGCACCACACGTGTTGTTGGTAAAGTTTATTTCATTTGTTGAAAGAAAACTAAGAAAGGTTCTGTTATTTCTATTGTCGCTTTGTCGGAAGTAGTGTTATTTGAGACAGTTAATATTTTTGTGTATAATAATAAAAGACATTTAGATGAAATAACAATACCAATAGTTACATATATCTTTACTTGACAGTGTATCATACACATCTATTAAATTCCGTTCCCTCCAGATCATAGATATCATTACTATTAACGTATTCATGTATTATGTAGTAATGGCACAATCACTATCATTGAAGGTTATAGAAATGAGCAAACGGTATGCATAAAAAAGTACATTTAAGTGAAAGAACGTCTTAGGAAAAAAAGAAGATGACAAAAAGATAACGATTCAACAACAAGTTTGGTTCCTTCACTGTCCCAAACAAGACAGCACTGGCAAAGACTTGCGACTCTGCAGTAGGTGTATGGTAGTCGACACATAAGAGTATGCAGTGTGTTACATAACGTCTATTATTTTCTGATGTGTAGAGAACAAAAATATTTGTATACGTCATTATTTGTCGGGTACCCCATCACGATAATACACCTTCAGATTATTTCTCAGACAATGATTTCGTTCTTTGGTGTTAGAAAGGAAGGAAATGTCTCCACATTGATGTTCAGCTCATTTTGTTTAGCGTTTTCTCAATGAACAAAACAAAATGACTTGTTGACCTTCTGAGGAGAATCATGTTGAGTGCCCCGAAGCATAAAAACAGAATAATGTTATCAACTCTTAAGATATGCTACGTGGACGTTACCAAATAGAAGAACTGTTTAGATTTAATAAACAAACAGGGGTTACGCGACATGTGCATTGGTTTATATTTGTAGGAAAGCCTCAAGGCAGTTGTCAATTTCAAAATGAATTCGGATTTTTTGACCTGACAAGGTAGACTTGTAATTTATAATTCTTTTATTGTTTCAAATTTTAACTACTGTCCTTAAGTCTGGCACTCTTGTTCCATGAAGAGTGTCAGAAAGTTAGAAATACAAGAAATAGCTTTAAGGTTTATACATAATGATCACAACTCATCCTTCAAGCACTTACTGAGTATTACCAAGAGCGATAGGCTACATGTAAGGTGTCTGAAGGATATGGGTTGTGAGGTTTTTAAAATTATAAACAAAATATCTCCTGAATATACTCATAACCTTGTAAGTATTCAGATGTCTAACTATGACTTCAGGAAAGAAAATACTGCAGATGTGCCTAGGGTCAACACTATGAAATACTGTATGGACAAAAATCATTTGCTTTTGAGGCCACCCGGGTGTGGAACAGTCTCCCAAATGACTTTCGAAAATTTGAAAACTTCAAAGAATTCAGGAGGTTGGTCCATGCCGGGGATGGCCCCATCTTCCTTTGCAATATCTGTAAAATTAATAATTCATGTTGTGCCCTGGTTACCTCTGCTACCTGACATTTTGAATTGTATATACAATTGTTGTTTTATGTAATTATATATATTTATTAATCCTATTCCATATTCTTGTAGCATCTTATTCTTATTTCGATTTCATACATTTATAAACTGTATTTTTTTATATAACTTGACAAATTTTGTAAACTGATTTCGGTTCAAATGTTTAATTTCACACTATATTAGTGTATAGTTTGTCAAATTTTACTCTTTGCTATGTATATTCCACATGATAGTGATAAGTAATTCTTGAGTGATATACAAGTATTCAATATCAAGTATTCTTTTTTTGACTTATTCTGAGTACTACTTATCTGTGATAACCTTTTTTGGATGATTAATACTATTCTTAATATATTTGTTGTATCAAAGTGTCACGCCCCAGGGGCTTTTGTAGGAAGGGGACTCCCAATCACTTAGAAACCTGGAATATGATATTTTCTTTTTTTGTGTTAATAATATTTGTTTTATTTTTATTAATATTTAAACCCCTTTGATAATAATGTTTATGTGATTATCTCCCTTTACTTGTGATAAAACGTATTATTGTTATTTTACATAATTATGTTTGTCGTAATAATAGCTCTCAAGAGCTAATGTTCTTTGTTTACATGTATGCGGCTTTAAATAAAGTTTCTTGTATCTTGTATCTTGTTGTATATACTTGGTATGTACAAATGTATATAGAATTTTGTTTACTTTTTAAATTGTTTTCCATGGCAGTTTTGAGTGAGATAGAACATTATTATTGTTGATTATTTTTAATATTTCATGTTTTTCAAGGTATTTTGTACATTTAAATTTAGAAATCATATTTCTGTAACACATATAAATTACATAAAAAATCCAATTGGACACGTAAACATGTAAATGCTGTACTGTCGTTTTGTGTGGTTTTGTATTGTTTAACGGCCCATCAATAATGAGAGTCATTTAGGACCAAACAACACTGTTCAGATAGACATTCACGAAAATCCATCAAACTAAAACAGAAAAGATTAAAATATGTAAAGGATGTAAAAACCCATCAATAGCAAACGAATTGCTTGTAAAAAACATCATGTCTTATTGTGAAGATCGAATTAATGTAAATATTCATATATTAAATGCACACACAATGTATCAAATATACTTTTCATCGACGGTACATTATAGAATCTGTCAAGTATTTGTTTGAAATCAGCATATTCAATCATAAAATGTTTGACTTAAATGGTTGATCACATGCATGATGATTAGGTTGATCTTCCTTGCGTAAAATATAACCATGTGTGATGTAGGTATGGCCTATGTACAGTCGCGAGAGGAATTACAAGTGTAGTTTATTTTGACACAGCGTATCAAGAGCTACTTTATTTTTCTTGGTGTATTTTTTTTTTATATCAATAAGTAAAATATTGATACAAAGATAAAAAAAAATCTGATGTACATAATTTTGATTGAAAATATGATTTTCATGTAAGAAATTCTACATTTTTATAGAAAGTTCAAATTCTTGATATTTTTGTATGAAAGTATTGTTGACTTTGTTGATAACTGGATGTAGTTTTGTTATTAAAGCGTCATCAAAAAGGACTTTATGCGTTATTGTTTCGTCATATATGGACTTCTATCGGATTAAAAAAACACATTTTCAATTGTCCCTTGTTGGTATGAGGTAAGAATGTAATCTACAGGAAAATGTTCATCCACTGCTTCAAAGTTTAATAATGACACTTGTCCGCCTCATGGATTCGTATAGAGGCCTGTTTTAAAAACAGTCCTCTTCCTTCGACCAGTCAGTCATGGAAATATATGCGGTATGCTTCTCACATCATATATGGGTACTTATATTAATAACTATGTACTTTGTATATACCGCTAGATGGAAGTAGGTTTTGAGAAAAGTGTGGTCTGTTCAAATCGCCTTGCATCCGTGGTTCGTTGTACGTCTTGAAACAATTCTTGTGACTGTCGTTTCCCAGGAATTTCTAAACTGATCGATCCTTTTTCCAATTCAATGGTAGTACGCGCACCCACCCAACCTTAGTGGTGCGTGTTCGATTTTGGGATTGGTCACAAGAAAACATGACGGTCAGGCTGTCATCGTGGGTTTTGACAACGTTTGTTTCGCTATTCTCAGACAATACCAATTGAAAGCTTTTTAACTTGCACTGTCAGCTTTAAGATCTTTGTCATATTTTATAAATAGGTTTAGATTTACCTGACTTGTCAAGTGCATGTTCGATTTTGGAACTGATCGCTAGCTATATAACAACCTAGCTATCAGGCGACCGTTTTAGACTTATCAGACTTTCCTGTCTTCTACATTGCGCTCTTCGAATAGTGTTATTATTCACAAAATAAATTGCAGCAGGCCTTTTTCAGGACTTTTTTTTTCAGAAACAACTTCTAATTTTTATAGATATTTACGGCATATTGAAAGTTAACACCAGAATGATTATGATATGTGAGCTTGTTTAAACATTTAATGTTATAACAGTACAAAATTCTTCAACCCAAAAAAATCACTTCAGCTTCAAAATTATCACAGGTATGTAGTTTGCTATAAGAACTTGACTGCAACGATACCATGTCTACAAATGTCGGCATTCGTTATTTCCAATGGGCAAATCAGAACAAAGCTTCATTTTTTGTAATTACAGTATGTCCAATAATTGTTCATAAATGCAATAATAACTCAATTGATATAATACCACTAGAAATTAAGCCATATAACGGGGAAAGATACGCAATCAAGGGTGATCACCGATAACCATACGCGTAGATGACCAAAGCACAGGTAAGCTGGCTTTGCTGTATACAACAGGTGGTCACCAAGCATGACTGACTTAGGGGCAAAAGTAAAAGTTGGGATTAAAATTTACATTTACATTGTATTCGTCGTAGTTACCAATAATGGCATGACACGACGGGAGAGAGAGAATATGTTACTTATCTTGGGTGTTCTTTGAAAGG
>JAUMHH010032112.1:0-24466 GCA_032359455.1 Chlamys rubida
CTGAATACAACTATACTCACTAATGGAAGAGTTCTGACTATCACCCTGAATACAACTATACTCACTAATGGAAGAGTCCCAACTATCACCCTGAATACAACTATACTCACTAATGGAACAGTTCGGACTATCACCCTGAATACAACTCTACTCACTTCTGGAGGAGCTGGTCTGCCTCTTCAGGTCCCACAGTGCCTGGAGGTGGTGGGCGTATGTTATTCAGAGCCTCCCAGAAGGTTAATTGCTACAAACAAAATCAACATAACAATTGCATAAGAAAGAAATGCTTCATAAATAAAAGGCCCCTGTCAGGTTTAGCCTGCCTGTGATGGTAATATGACTCTTTCATACCCAGGGATGTATACATAGGTAATAGGGAAGACCCAAGGGGTTTTCAAACTAGGTAAAACCCAAGGTTTTGCACCAATTTGAAATTCCCAAGGTTAGAATTTCCCTATCCTACATCCCTTGGCATGAACAATTATTTCTCTCATTCCAATCACCAGAAAAAGCTAAGAAACTACAAAACACCATAGAAGCATCAGAATGTTTTCAATTTCATGAGGTTAGGTCATTGTTGAATGGGATGTAAGATAGACATTTCTTATACTCCTTTGATGCCCTGGACAGTTCTGTTATATACCTCACAAGTGAGACAAATATAATTTCTAAATGCATCTAGACGGGTTACAGGTTTCGGGAGACAAATAGACATACACAGATAAGCAATTTTTGTTTTTAAATCCTTCATTGTTAAAAAATCAACATCAAAAGATGCCCTCTTAAGTCTATACAATTTGATAATTTCAAAAATTCACTTTTTTCTAGGTTGATAAAATGTCAGTGGCAGATACTGTAGTTCTTTGGCCTGGTGCATATTATTGATGATGTTACTTGCCTCAACATCACCAGGCCATTGAGCATATATATTTAAATCTCTTACAGAAAACATAAGAAAGATAATTAAAAAAAAAAATATATAAACAAAGAGAAATCGTACTATAAAAGATTTATTATTTTAACTTTGAAATTAAACAATCTGTGATTTGCATTTTGACTGCGTACACCTGATATTTAGCAATTTTTTGAATTTTATATGTAAAATGACATTCTGTAAAATTAAACTGACACAGAGCTGAATTCAAATTCCATGTTTAACATTCTTTTAAAATTTCAGAATTGAGAAATCTATATATATAGAAAACATAATTTACAGGGAAGATTAAGAAAATATATTGTAGGGAAAAACAGCCATTCTACAGTATAAAGGCAGACAGGAGCAAATGAAAATAAAACCACAAGAGGTGTAAAGGGTCTGTATCACTCACTCATCAATTTACATCGATTGCTGAATTATATGAAAACTAAAGAAAAAACTTGAAACATGTATCTCAGTGATATTCATTTCAGTCTATAATATCATTTTTGGTTGTTCATAATTGTGCATGTCCTTAATTTATTTTTCTAAAACATGTCAGAAAATGAATATCAAAGCCCTTGACTTCATGGTTCTGAGGAAGAAGTTTTTGAAATCTAAAATACCAATCAACATATGTAACAAACTTGAATCATGAATGCAGGATTGACTCTTTGATTGACTATGTGGTAGTTCCATCCTTAGAAAAGTTCAAAACTTATTTTGCCTCTTTTATGGTTACCAGTACCATATTAATTACAAAGTACATTATAAATGTAAATTTGAAAACACTGACATTCATAATTCTGAAAGTTTCAAAACTAAAACTCAAAATTTACATGAAAGCCTATGTTGAAATTTGAATCATGTGCATGAGTTATGTCCAAAGATGGCCATTTTGAGCAGACAAATCTCCCTTCTTCACCCACCTCTTACAAATGATATTAAAGCTCTGAAGGAATAAAAGATGATAGAAAAAAAGGCCTCTATTTTGACCCATGAGTGTGGCCTCTGCCAATCCATGCAGGTGGGGGATCGGGAAAAGAATACCCACAGCATGTATCGTAGGAGGCAACTAATGCAGGAACCCCCCTGCAGAATTGGGGATTTGCTTTGGTGTCCTCTATTTGGGGACACAAAAGCGACCAAAATAAATCTGCTGCACCCATCGCAATATTTGGGATCTTTATCTTTCTTTCTACTTCTAACTACCTTTCATTTCCTAGTGCCTTGCTTGGCAACACCTAACTTTTGGCCAGAATGTTGAGCGCTAGCCCAGGTGAGGAAGGCAATGGGTTCTGTCCCATACCAAAGTCCTTAAAAATGGTACATCGTAGTTGTTATTCCTTGCTTAACGTTCAGCATTTAAGGGAATGGCAACAACTGGTTCACACTTTGTCAGTATAATGTGACCAGGCGGAATGCTGTGCTGGGTGCCTTCTGCATGGTTTTTCGGTGAGATAGCACTATACAAAAGTCGACATCAGATCCGCGCAAGCACACCAAAATACCCTGTCTCCTGCATACATACACTCAAGCACGCATACACTACACACATGGAGGCACGCCCTTAAATTACCTTAGCTGTTAATAGGACGTTAAACCAAACCAAACCAAACCTGTCGTTCCAGTCACAGTTTTAACCCGGAATAAGGTAGTGACATTTTTCTTTCTGAAGGCACTATAAAATTGTCCTTGAACGATTCTATTGCTAATATACACAATGGTTGTATAGTTATAGAAACAATCCAACAAACAAAATATATACCATAAACGTCAATAAACAATCATAACAATGAAATTCAAAGTCTTATTAAAACAAATTCACAGGAACAGAAGAGACAGCCGAAGAAAATGTAAATCATATCATCAACTCATTATACAAACCAGGAGGCAATATCTTGTTTGTTGTATTTTTGTATCGTGACAGTAATCCAGACTTAATCTTCTGCCCCATCATAAACTCCTTTACTCGCGTACTCTTCCTTTTTGCGGCAGTGTTTCCTTAGTTACCCGTATAACCATGGATGTTATGAGCACGTTAAACCCCAAACCAATCAATGTAGACTAACATAAACTAAATTGAGCTTATTAGTAAAATCTAGGGTGAACAACCTTTGCGTACAATAATGTAAAAGATTCATATCCAATAGTTTTTAACGCCATGAATTCAAATCAGTATAAAATGAAATTGGATTTCGAATATGTTCAGTGATTTAAATGGTGTTCTGATAGCAAATTAATATTCAGCTTTTACAAAAAAACACTGTTGTTCTAAATATAGCAATGTGTATAGCAGACCAGTTTAGTTGATGCGAGGATGACAATTAAGAAGATCGTCACGATGTCTGCTGCCAGACAAAGGAGAGACACAGGGAATATATATCTTAAATCAATGCAGACAACACGTTAACATTTAAACAATGTTATAGTCATGATTTGGTCTCGTTTCATTTTGAAATGATAATCTAGGCTCTGACGTTTAGATTTACTTACAGCAAAAGTCATGACGTGAATGGCATCCAGGAAGTGTAATGGTAAAAGGAGGTTTGTGTAAAACCAAATCCGCCTGACACATTACTTAGATTGAAGAGTTTTTGCAATCAAGACATATCATGTCATAAGTGACGCCTGTCTGTCTTATTATCATGTTACTCATTTGAGGACAAGATCAGAGGCGGTATTTTTAGATTGAATTTTATATAACATTCCTAGTTGAACGTATTGCTTTATCTGAAAGATATTTTCGTTTGAATAAATGTGCAATTTAGAGAGAGAAAAAATCTGATTTTGAGTTAAAAAGCTTTCCTCTAAGCCTTGGTAATCTTTGCATATCGATATTTTCTAAAGAGAATACGGAAATAGAGAAATTGAATTATTCATGTCCGTATATACAGTCATGATGCGTTTTTAATGACTTATGCACTAACGAATACTCTGGTAGCAAACAAAAAGGTCTAGAATTACGAAATATGCCCTATTTGATATTTAACATTAAATGTATCTATTTGGTAATTTTCTAATGATTACTTAAGTGTTCCGGAGCATAAATATCAATACAATATAAAGGGTTCTATAAATCTCTATTCCTAACTTTTGAGTAAAATGACGAATGATTTGTTAAGAAGTATCATGTGCAAGCTTTTTCAGAGGAAATTCCATTTGCAAAGTAAGAAACATGATTTAATAAATAAGTGATCGAGTTTAATGTTTCGTTACTTTACTGTTCTGCTATTGTATAAGCTTCAGTATCATAATTCTGTTCTAATTAGCAAGTCATCACGTCGTTATTTCTCTCTGATACAAAGTACAAGTTTTATTTTATGCCCCTGCATATATTGCCATGGACATTGGAGCGAAATAAACACTCTAATATTGATCTTGAGACGTCATTCAACAACAAAATACCCGGAATAAGGGATTTCCCTCTTAAAAGCTGAATGGAAAGGCATGGATGAAGTCTATTCTCGTGCGAGACACCCCCATGGAACAAAGGAACATGAAAACCAAGGGTACAATGCAAACATATCCACTACTCTCATTGAAGCACCTGTTCCCTGTTCTGTCATTGCGCTCTTCTATTTCCGTCGCGTAGTGCTTCAAAAGAACAAATTCAATCCTGGATGAATGAAATATTGAAGAACTGGTTGATTAATATAATCTTTTCCTACTTTGAGGGCGTGACAGACACATCTCCAACCCGAGGGGTGATGTTTTTTGGTTGTCTAGCCCAAGGCTCTGCAGAGGGTTAGACATCCAAACAAATCCCCCCGAGGGTTAGAGATTTCTCTGTTACACCCTCAAGGTAGGGGTAATTATTTTTTCCTCGTCCTATTATTTCAGTCACAACACTATCGACAGTAGTCTACCATGTTTGTCATCAAAAACAAAAAGAATATCGTCATTCACTTTTGATATCGTCACAATTACCGGCGACACATTTGAATGACGTCACAATTGAACACGTGCTAATCGGCACGAGGCTATCTCCCCCTAGGAGGTGACAATCTGATCTTTCTCGGCCAAACCGGGAGACACAACTGTGAAGGGTGGGAGAAAATGACATCTATTAAACCCATAAGCAAGTGCTGCATTCAGTATTCTTACCTTACATTTATAATGTTTGGTTTGGTTTGGTTTAGTATTGTTGAACGTCCTATCAACAGCTATGATCATTTAAGGACGGCCTCCTCTGTGTGCAAGATACATGCGTGTAGTGTATGCGTGTGTGTTTTGGGAGGCTGCGATATATTCGTGTTTGTCTCCTTGTGATAGCGCGGAACTGATGCCGACTTTATAGTGCTACCTCACTGAAACATACTGCCGAAGACACCCAGCAGGACACCCCACCCGGTCACATTATACTGACAACGGGCGAACCGAACCAGTCGTCCCACTCCTAAATTGTTGAGCCTTAAGCAGGAGTAATGTTGTGTGTAAAATGTGCGATGGTGGTAATATACAACAACAAAGAAACGAACTCGGAGTACAGAATAGATGCAGTAGAAGGTAAATACTACAACAATTATTGAACATTTTATCAGGAAGACATTTCTAGGCTAGTTTAGACAACCTGGAGTGGACAGAGTCAAGTTGAGGTCAATGTCGATACGAATATGACAACAACTCGAAAGAACATAAATCAGGAGGAAAAACACATCTATAAATACGGCGCATTAGAGTCTATATGGACCATTGCTTCCACTAACTACATCCTTCAACACAAGTATCGTAGTGTTATAATTAAACACTCTATTTCATTAGTATTACCTGATGTCGCGGTGTGATACGTGAGCTTGCTAGCGTATACAACAATTACTGGGGGATAATGGATTACTTTCAAAATATAAACCATCGCTTAATTAAAGTTTGTTTATCTTACCATTAGTGCTAATTTAAAACGGTCATCGACAGTACATTACTAGTATGATTATATATCCACTGCAAGAAATTATAGCTCTGAAAAAGCTTTTACATGTATATAGAATATTGTAAATATTAACGAAAACTAATTGAAAAAAACAATACATTTTTTAATAGATGATAACTCAACATTACGGATAATATTGCGTGTATTTTCAGGATAAACGATGACCAGTATAAAGAGTGTGTATGGACAAGTATAATGTCTATGGCGATATTAATATAATTATAATAATGCATTGCAGCTTTTGATTTCCGTAAATATGTATAAAATATCTGTGCTTCCTTGTTGAGGCTTTGTTTTCTCGTAGCATTAATATACCGGTGCTACTTTGAAACAGCAAAGGAAAATGTTTACAAAGTAAAAAACGACCGACTATCGGTGTTTTGTAAAAATAAATATTCAATTCTCTATAGTTGGATGGTCTATAAATTATACTGTTAAAATGATAGCTAAACGTGTTTATATACAAACAGGTACATGCTTACTCACAGTCCACAGGACAGGTCCGGCTGTAGGGTCCCGTCACATCACATGGTTGTCACCGAAATCACAACGAAAATCCAAGTTAGTTCACATCATCTACAAGGGTTCATCCAATGATTAATAAGGTTTTAACAATTAAGCACAAATTACAGATCTATTTTTTATCGAAAGTTACGACTCATCCGGGGAGATGTTGTTCAGTGTGGTGGGTATCTATGTATGCTCGACTTGACGTGGTGCTGACACCTTGCGGCCGGGCATTAAAGGACGGAAATTGATATTGAAATTACCTTCAGCTTCATAAAGGACACAAACAATTCTTCAAACACATTTTTTTTTAAATATTGTTGAATATATCATTATTTTCTAATTTAGTTTCTAATCACGATTATTTTGAATCCAAACGTTAAAGTATTTTCGTAAGAGATTAAAAAGATTTATGGAATATTTTTCTGCATTAAGTTGTATATGCAAACGATACCTGGGCGAAGCTATGTCGGCCATTGTGTCGACCCAGTCAGCTGTAAAAGGCAGCTCTACGTTACCTCTTTATGCCACCTCCTCCCTTCATACGGGTACTGGCGTATAAATCTCCCTCTCTTTATGTTGTCAGAATCTCCTTACACTCGCCTTACACACGTAGCCATTACTTTTGTTATATTACATGGCCACCGTCCTTCGTTTATCATTGTATGCTCCTTATTTGAAATTTTACCACGTTGGTTTACAATTGTTCAGTTTGTGTGATAAGTTTTTCAATCGTGAAACATTATACAAATCTACATACAGTGATATATGTTTCACAAATATATTTCTTTTTCTTTTTATGTCTATTTCGCTGTGGTATGTCTTGTAATCTCTTAGTTTGAAATGTAGGGGTTGTTGGACCATGAAACATTATCCAAACGTAATGCAGCAATATATCACGTTCACGTCCTTATGTATACATATAAATTATATGTACATATACATGTATATTTAAATAAAACATATACATGTATATATCTTTCTTATAATTTTTCGGTGATTTTGCGTGACTGTTAATGTAGGGGTTTGAGAAATATTTTATAAATGTTTATAATATTTTATTAAAAATGAAATTAGAGTTATGTGGTATCCATGATATCGTAAATAAACTTATGCATTGTATATATATAACACATTTGCAGTTTACAAGTAGGGGAGCATTTTATAACGTTATTACATGTTACACAGCCTGTTTCACTATTAATTAATATTCGTTATATTAAACGCTAATTTAACTCATAGAGAAAGAAAAAACAAGTATTTGATTCATGGAGGAAGAAAAACACTTACTTACTTCTAAACAACGAAAAATAAACAACCAATTTTAAGCAAAAAACAATTTGAGCTACGCAGAATCAACAGTAGCATCTTCCTGAAGGTATCCATGCAACTGCCTTTTTATCTCGCACACATACTGCAACAATTGATTTGATACGATTTAGTTTTTTGAATTTATTGCCCCGAGGTTAAACCTGTTTAGGTACCGAACACGAAATATCTTTGAACGCCCGAATTCCATCCGTCAGCCACGTACCAGCACGCCGGGGTCAAAACGCTGTCAAACTCTCCAGTCCTCTCTCAACAATAAAAACGTCCTAAGTGTAGGACATGGTCACGCGTTGTATTGGTCAGGGGGTCATTGCTCCTAAAGCTATGCAATTTAGTGCCGTATTTCGTGTATTCGAAGCTACGGTTGGATACCCTAATACAATTTTTTCTTTTATTGATAAATATTTATACTACTCATATTTTATAATTGCGTGTAGTAATTTGCGGGACTGAATCTATATAACGCTAATCATTTCTGAAGGGGTCGTACGTTTTGACAATTTGGTTTTGATGGAGTTTATTGCCCTCGCTTTAACAAGGGTCATATAAAGACGGGATGTTTTGACATATCTCAATATTAAATACTGATAACGATTTTGTTTGAATAACAAGATATTGCACATTAAAACTTTCTCTACTGGAGATAACGTTTATACAAATCGAATGTAAAATGTGTAAGGCAGCCTACATCCTTATAGCGACCTACGACGAGAACCAGTGAAACCCTGTTAGCAGACAGGTGGTTACACAGGTCACATTGACAGGGACATGCATTCTTCTTCCATTATCGAAATAAACACTCCTAATACAATGTTTATACTGTAAATGTGTTTCTAATCCATCACACTGTCACTTCCATGGTAAAGCGACGGCCTATTAACACCGGCTTTTTTTAAAGATTTATTTTCAATATATTAAGTTTTCGTGCTTTAAAACTAGAAACATGTTATCAACACCTAGTAGTTATATTTAAAGAACTTTAAATTTGGAATGACAAATAAAAAAGTATGAAATGAATCCGCTAATGATGCCGCATATTTCGAACTAAATTGAAAATATTCATAAAAGTACATTTCACACTGGAATCGATATTATAGGTCATTTACCTGCACCATCCTTCAGTGTTACCTGTACGAATTTATCACCATGGATTTGTATATAAGAGTGTTGAAGCAAATCAAGAACACGTCAGTCAGGATATTTTTTGTAGCACAAGGTAACATTATACGCTAGTAGTTAGATGATGCTAAACGAGATAGAATATTGTCAATATTACTGGTCGATTTTATAACAATGATGCATTTCAAAAAATAGAAGACAGGAGATTTTCCAGACTCACTCAATATATATTATTTATTTCATCTCAGAATATTTCATTGTATATATTTTAATTACAAGAGGAATACGGCAGCAAACAAGGCCTATGAAAGCCCTCTTCTTACACAAACATATTATTTGGTAATATTAGAAATACTAGTGGGGGCTTATACGACATTAATACTATAATAATATTGATAAATTTATAATAATATGACGGTATTTATATCATCACGTATCACAAATAATAGCATTAAGGTGACAGTACCCAGAATGGATCACCAAACCAACATTTTCTTCATTCATTGGAACTTCATTAACTGCTGGGCAGTACCAACTACGAATTTGGATAAAAAAAAAAATAGGTCATATTTATACCAGCGGATATATTTATGAGCAGTCGAATTGGCTTAATTCTGCCATATATGCAAACAAAATTAAAAAAATATTTAAAATATACCTATTTCAATAAATATATTAAAGAAAAAAATATGCATCCAAATTTAATTAATCCAGACATTTTCATGCGAAAAGTGATTTTGTTGTAAGTCATCTGCATTATTAATTTACTTGAATTTGAAAATAAAATGTGAAAGGTCTCACATATAATGATGTCTGGATAGTGTAACAACCAAACTGGTGGTGATATTCTACTGTACATAACAGAATAAAACCGTGTAATTCAATGGAAAATATGAATCAGTATTGTACAATTAATATCATATTGTGAACCACGACCTAATTGAGTATAATGTGACCGGAATGCTGTGCGGGGATGACTTCAGCATGGTATGTCAGTGAGGTAGCACTATAAAGTCGGCAACAGATCAGCGCTATCACAAGGAGGCAAGTACACCAACATACCCTGTCTCCAGCATACAACACACTTACACAACACACATGGAGGCACGTCCTTAAATGACCTTAGCTGTTAATAAGACGTTAAACAATGGAAATCCAAACCGAACCGAATCTACTAAGCATACTGAATACATTAATGTACTACACAGGAACACATGACTAGGTACTATTTATAATATAAAGTTTATTTCAACCTAACGGACGTATATAACAGATGGCTTCTCTGTAGACCACTCCATTACCAATTGAATATCCTGTATCAGACACATGTCTCCTCGAGTTACCGTGGGCTAGTTATCCTACCGTAAGTATCAATCTACCTGAACGAGTAAAGGAACGTATGATGGGATTTAGGCATATTTCAATTGATAACGAATCGGTGTGTCAAAGCGGTATCACCACCCAGGTATATATAATGTACGGGACTCCTGTGAGATATTCGTCTCTACCCAAGGATGTATATAATGCATGAGGCTATATATGGGACAGTCATTAGCACCCAAATCCATGTATGTAAATACTGTATAGGGGTTTGTATTGGACAATGATAATGTGTATAATGTATGAGGCTGTCTATTGGACAGTTATAGGCACCCAATGGTGTATATAATGCATAGAGGTATGTACGGGACAGTCATTAGCACCTAAGGATGTTTATAATGTATGGGGGTCTGTATGGGACAGTGGTTAGCATCCACGAATTTATTTACAGTATTGGGCTATCAATTTCAACATAAACTAAAATGAACTTATTAGTAAAACACAGGGTGGATAACCTTTGTGTATACTAATGTAAAGATTAATATCCGAGGGTTTTAAACGCCATGATTTCGAATCAATATAAAATGAAATGGGACTTTGAATAATATGTTTAAATTCAAATAGTAGTTTTTTAGATTTAAATAGTGTTCGGATAGCTTCTCATTTGAACCAACAGGTAAAAGGTAGCTTTATTTCTCTTCACAGGTGCTAAGTCATTTTTACTTGCTTATACATAATCGGGAATTCTCTTAAAATATATCCAAACAAATAAAAAAACACTTACATTTTTCCATTTTTTTAAATGAGTGATAATTATAAATTCTAGAAAGTCAATGTTGAAGTTTGAATTTCAATAATGTTGAGAGATATAAATGAATCAATTTTTGCTTTTTATGTTGTACAGTTTATGGTGTGTGCTGCATAAAGTCACCTATAGGTTAGAAATCCCATTACACGAATCCTGTTAATAGTCGCTCAGACTCATACCGGAAATTGATTCAATTTTTGTGAAGGTAAGTAACGCAGTTTTATGTGTGAGCAAGGTTGACAGCTGAGTTCACGAATATTGGTTTGTGAAGCATATCTCTTAACTAATCACGAAATACAAATTAAATTAAATTAAATGTGGCCTTTAAGGTTTGACTGACTGTTATAGCCTATGATTTGTCCTCTGTGATACGGATACTTAGTCAAGTGTAGAAACATATAAGGGACGATGACTCTCCAAGGACAATTGTCGGTTATCAAAAGATCATTACAGCTTCTATCATTCAACTTTTAAAACCATTTATACGGATCAAAAGGGTACCGTTGGCTTTAATGCACGTCGGGTTTATAGCAGGTGTATGTCAAATACAGTCGGTTGTACAACAAAAACAGATAATTACAACTGAGAGAGGCACGTAGATTTAATGAGTTACATTTGCACACAGAGAGAGAACTAGAGAGTGAGAGAGAGAGAGAGACGGACGGAGAAAGAAAGGAGTGAGATACAAAGGAAGAGAGAGGGAGGAGTAAAAAATGAGGGAGAGACAGACAGGAGGAGTGAAAGATAAGAGGGAGACAGACAGAGGAGTGAAAGATACGGGAGAGACAGACAGAAACAGAGTGTGAGATAAAAAGGAAGACGGAGACAGAAAGAGGGAGTGAGACAAAGAGAACAGTGAGAGACATTGGGAGAGAGAACGAGGGACCTACATACATACAGACAGACAGACAGACAGACAGACAGACAGACAGACAGATATAAAAAGACATCATTGCATAAACCTGCGGACAAATGCGACAAAATCAAATCAACATACCAGGAAAGAAATGGAAATGCAATTTCGTACCAAATGAAAACATAAACAGATGTACAAATTAAGAAGGAAAAAACACGAACCCACACCCCAAACCCACCGCACTTCAACCATCCCACCCCACACCGTACAAACTGATTCAAATGATCCCTTTTAATACAAAGTGGTGTAGTAGCAATTCAGGGACTTTGAAAGTCGATGTCAACATTTTTACATCACCATATGGTCATTTATCCTTGCCCTTTGTGTTTTATCTCCAACGACGAATGTTCCAAAGAGGCAAACTTTATTATGACCTTGAGTTTACTATAGCAAAGTGTTATATACTTGAAATTTATGTTAATGGTTATATACAGGTATTAACACTATAATGACTAAGCGTGTATATTCATTCAAACATATTTCATTGAACAATACAGACGTACCAGGTACAATTTCTTCATAAATCTATTTTGGTAAGTTAAGGACTGTTTCATATTGAGGATTTGTTCATCCAACAGAAATACGAAACACATTAACAGTGGTTGTTATGTTGATTATACCTTGGATGTATAATACTATATTACATATCATCAGCGTTTGTACATCTAAGTTTCCTCAAACGTTTCTCCTCTGCTTCTAATGAAACTCCATATTCAATAAAAAGACCAACCAACGGCAAATGCAAAAAGGGTAGGTATATTTCCATGTTGGATTGGTAATTTTTCAGTGAAATAGCTAATCATTAAAAAATACTTTGTTATTGTTTGGGAATAGTATTTAGCTTGCTGATACCGACTGTGGAATTATGAAATGCGATTATGATGCAACAAAATATTTGGAGGTGTACTTACTCTAATTTGCTCTAATTTGGTAACTGGTCCTGTTGACTTGCTCTAGATTTATCGAATTTGAGTTCGAGTTATGGTTTTTGTTGACACTATCGTATTCTGTTGTTTTTTGGATGAGACAAAAATAAACAATACCTCTCTCTGTTTTTCTAACTTTTCCGCACTCTCGGTCACGTGCTGTCTCCCTATTTATTGCTATTTAGATATACCATGACTACTTCCTGGTCAATTTGGTGACACATGAGTGCGGTAACGTTGTTAAATGACCCATGAGTTCACTAAATGAATTGACCGACAACATTAACGACATAAATGACGAAGGCTGGTGATATATCATATTTAACAGTTTGCATTTGACAAATATTAATCCAAAATGAAGAAAATGTCACATCAATATTTGCGCATGATGAAATTTTGACATAAAGGTTGTTTGCTTATTTATTTAATAAACGATTTTGGGATTGCAAAGGAAAAAACGTGCCTGGTATGACTACCATTTAATATAATCCTTTTATTTCATTTTCATTTTGCTGTTTTCATTTGAATGAGATTGTATTTGACGCAGATTTAGTTTTTTATAGCTGAGAAATAATTATTATTGGTACGATTTATGTTAATGTGCCGCAGTTATCAATATCCAAATGTAGACTTCAGCTAAAAAAGTAGTAGGGAACCGGTGATTGATACCGCTACCTTCTTTAAGGTTTATACCATGATAGGAAGTACTATACAAAATACCGGGGAATTTTTGCCGCAGTGTAGCTTCCGTTTTTTTGTGTTATATCTCCATAACATGAAAAATATATTCAAGTTAATCCTTAAATAAAGTATATATCAGTACAAAATACCCTATATTGTAATTACATGTGAAGGACGGAATTTACACTGGGGAAAATAGGAATTCTACCTGTAAAAGGCGGATGTTTGACTGGGCGAACGTGTCTTGGTATACACTATTTAATATGCTGAAATGAACCTTAGTCTTTGTACCCCTGTAGGCGAATCTGTCTGATCGTAAGACGCTACTCCAAGGGCTCCTAACAGAGACAGAGCCTGATCGTAAGTGGCAACGATTTCCGGGTCCCCTACAAATTCAGTGACCCTGAAGAGACCTAAATAGCGTTTTGGTCCCAATGTTATGATTGATCTTCGTCATTGTTTCTCAGGTAAGTGCTATATAATGTTTTTATATTTATGTCCAATGATGGTTTTTTTTTACTGAAAGGACACTAAAAACAAAAATGGTTAAATCAGTGTATGTTCATAATTCTGATCGTGTCTTTTCAAGGTCTACGTCCTACTTTGTTAATTACTTGCCCTAGTTTATTGACTTTAGTTCAATTCATGATTTCGTTTTACATTTCCATGTTATATTTGTTTAATAGCCACTTCGCATACTATGGTGACTATACGTGACCACGTTAAGTCAGCTTATAGTAACATAGAAATAGCCACGGGTCATCCTCAGAGTCCCATGTATATAGTGTAGATTTTGTTTCTGTCCCTTCTCTTTTCTTACTTTTCTTCCTCTTTGTTTTTTCTCCCTTTTCACACCTTTAAAATTTGATTCAGCATTTGTTTTTGTCGACCATTTGTTGGCCCTAAAGACCTATTCTGTGTTGATGAGCCGTTAAGCGATGATAATAATAATAATACATACTCTGGTAGCTATAAAATAGTCGTAAGCTAAATGTTCCTATGCAGGATGTTATAAGAGGTGACTAACGCTGAAACCCTCTGCAGAATCAGGGTTATCTTCTAAGTCTTCGTTTGGGATGACACGGAAGAAATGTATCGGCGATATTTGGGGTATTTACATTTTTCTTATTTTTTACTCTTTCTTTTGTTGGTGTTTCTACAGGTCTTTGTTTGACCCTAACTGTCTAAAACAAACAAAATACAAACAAAATCGAAAGTAATTCCATAGATGGTAGCTGTAATAGCGACAAGTGACTTTTATATCCAATAGTCATATTATATCGACTTTTTCTCATACAATATTCCTGTCCAATCTGACAAAACTGTATATCAACCAGTTTAACAATTCGTAGATTGTTTTGTTATTGGTGTACTACATCGCAAACGACCATCACAAAATAGGCTCTATGGAAACCAGGTTTTAATGCAACATCGACAAATTTATTTTTTAGAAATCCTGATTCTGCTCTAGACCACATCCACCAATTCTAACATACAGCGGGGAAAGACAGGTCAGCGATGTTACTCTAAACCTTCATTGAGCCAGAAACAGTATAGTAGATACATCGGCAGGTCAGCGATGTTACCATAAACCTTCAATGGACCAGAAACAGTATAGTAGATACATCGGCAGGTCAGCGATGTTACCCTAAACCTTCAATGAGCCAGAAACAGCACAGTAGATACAGCCTCTGTAACGTACAATATATCCTCGTATCCTACAATATACCCTAATATTGGATACGTGTGCATGTAAGCCCATTCTTGTTGTGCAAACCTGCCGGTTAATAAACTTTGATGACTTCCACTTCTCATAACAGAGTGTTTGATGGAACAATAAAACGTTTTCCCTCTTCCCCATTACAGAAATTATTTCATTGCATATATCCTGTTTGATCAGGCATATCCTAACATCATTGTCACATATTGTCATAAGGTAATAGATACAGAGTGCCAACATTAATTACACTACATCATACAACTGTTTCATCCTTCTTTGACTCGTCTGTGATGCGAGGGCTAAGAAAATTAGGAATCCTAATTATCTCAATTAATGTTGAAACAGAGGGGCAGTTGCGTAACATTCCTTAATTTGTGCATTTCAAAATTTAGAGAAGTTACTTAAGGTACTAAACCTAACAACGGGACAGCATTGATCGCCTCTCTTCAAAACCATTATGAAATAAACCAAAAACATGAGCTTGAGGTTCAGAAGGGATCAACAATAATGCAGATTAACCCTTTTTTCACTATCAGCCACTTAACTGCGAAATGGAAAGTAATGGTCCAATAATAAAAGTTAGCTGATGAAAGCGGCTAAACTTACATTGTATAAAATGTATCATACTATTTTTTGGTTGAATTTATTTTATTTATCGTTATTAGGTATGCGTCTATCATAAATTCTAAATTATGTACATTTCCCTATATTTCTCACAAATTATAAAACAGCCAAACCAAAACCGTTTTAAACGATGTAGATATAGGCGAGTTATTAAATGTATACAGATTCGTATGACCTAGATACCCGGATAATTAATTGACATTTCATTATATTTCCATTTTTGCGAAAGTATTAACTAAACACAAGTAATAGAAAAGTTAGAACACCTATTATGAATAATTCAATCAATAAAAATCTTATTAAATACGTGTCAGAGCTGTTACGTTATACTAACAAACAGTATATCTGTTTTTACACACAATAAACATCCCTGCCAACAAATAAGTACGTGTTGTAAACATGAGCGAGGAATGCCCTATACAACAGCCTCTTTCCTTTACATTTAGGTGACAGCAGAATATTCATGACCTCAATGTAATGAATATTAAACCGCTGAACAGTGTAATGTGTGCTGACTGAAAGCACTATGAATGAATAATTATATGTATCTTTTCCCCCACATCTACATAACTTAATGTCTCATGTTTATTTAATGGGCTATCTTAAACGAGTTTGAGGCCATGGCAATAGTGTGTTGCGGTTCATGTCATGGTGATAGAACGTTAAACCTTTACAACCAACCAGCGATGTCATGCAATTTATATTTACATTAGCTCCGAATGCTACTATATAGATTTATGACGCAAACATATTATTAGGCTATGAATGCAACCTATCACGTGATTTGGTAATGACGTAAATAGTATTCAAGGTGACGCTTCATATTCTGTTCCGAATAACACTGATAGGCATTGAGTCAATCTCCTAAACAAACAAACCTGTGACGGCTGTTCCATCAATATCGCTTCATTAACGGTAATATATTTTCGACAGTAAAAGGTACTTTGTTAAACTAATTGTAGTCACGTGATTGTAAAGGAATAACACTGTAAGAGCTTCACGATAAATAGTTTTATAATCGACTAGACTGGCTATAAAATTATCCGTTTAATGCCAATACCGTTCGGCAAATCTTCTGGAATATGGCTACTGTAGATTTCAATGTAAATTTTGAACTAACAAATTAATTCTAGATACTGCAGATACCGCTCATCGTTTGGTCTTACACAAGCAAATCCTGACGAAAGTGCTTCGGGTGGCAATATAGTGACACATCATTGGACTGTCTTTTTTCTGCAATTCTTCAGTTACACATGTGGATAACCAATGCAAGGTAAAATGTTTAAACCAAAACTTTTACATCAAACCCTTATTTCATGAATTTCAAAAATGTTCACTACTGGTAACTTTCTCTGTAATAAGTATAGTGTGAACAATGCCACTACTCAAAAGAAATGACTATGACCGTCAAACCTCGGGGACTAAAAATCACCGACCGAATGACCGAATAGTCAATACTGTCCTTGGTTTCACGATATATATCTGTCAGTTTCCACATATTGTGTATGGAACAGTTTCATTCTGAAGCCCTTGTTTGCTCTTTCAGATTGATGCAGGGATCAATATATATGTTCCTTAATGTTTTCTATCCTCCTTAGTTCCTGGTGTTGTCTTTTCGTATTGTTTTTACGAATTTAAACTGCGATTTTGTCTTTGTTGAGGCTGTGGAACGGTTTTTATATTGTTTTTACCCCTGGTACAAGGGTTCTGGACAAACGATTTATTTTAAATATTTATGAATTATGGACAAATGTCGAGGTGAATATCTGACTATATGAACATGAGAAAGCAGTATTGACCGAGAGGAATATATTAAACTATAATATGGTCATCGTTAAGATAACATGGATTGTAATAAACTCGTCGAAAGAAAACAACTTCGTTTGGCAGAGAGCATTGTGAGAATACTTTGGGAGTGACATATTCAAGTTTACCTGTTGTTGTTTTTTTCTCAAAACAATACCGAATCAATATCACTTCTCGTCGATTTCCATGTTATTTTGATTGAACAATGAGGATGTAGAAATGTAGTGTTCTCTACTCTAATATATCATCTTTGCAGCGTGCGTGCAGTAATGCGCACATAAAATGAAATCCGAGATAATTAAATTCCCAACATTGATAATGAAATATATTTTTTATGGATTTCATTTTCCCTAATTGTTTTTTTTCACTTCGTCACGATTGCAATTGTTTTGCTGTTTTGCAGAGCTGCATAATATAAACATCCATCAATATTACATTTTATTATGTTTATCAAATCAATTTCATATGCTACACTCATAAAATAAATTGACGGAAATATGTTAGGAAAAAATCGTATGTTATAAAACTCGTATTGTTAGAGAACTTAGTTTTCGTTTCACTTTGAACATTTGTATTAGACACACTACAACATGATACGTGAGCTTGCGATCAACGCTTGATGCCCGATTTACCTGCAGATTATTATTATAACAAGTATAACAAAACCAGTTATTCCCGATGGATAAGCCTGTTCTGCTTTATCGACGACAACCGCCATGACGGTTTAGTCCAAATGATGGCACGTCCTCAAAGAGAGAAAAGGGAGAGTGGCAACAAAACAACAAGGTACATTAATGATTAGATAAAAAAATCGACATTCATAGCACACAAGGAAATGTTTTTGCCCAAGGCAAAAAGACATGATATTGACCATATAATTTGCCCATTTATTTATCAACCTGCATCTCTCAAAATCCAGTGTTCTAAGTAAGTCTGCCAACAGTCAACTTCTATCAGGGAATTGATAAACTATCACAGTAAATAACTACCAAGTGACATTTGTATACTCATCACTAATAAGGGGTATTTACATAGTATTTGTGTTCGTCATAACATATAATAAATGTATTTTTACATAGACGTATCACCATTAATATTTATTACTTATATTCTTTTAAGAGATCCAAAACAAATGATATTATCATAATCAAGAATTTCAAAAAGTGTTAAAATAAAAAAAATATGTTCATGATATACGGTAAACTTACCATATCGCTTAACAGAGAAAATTAACACTACCCAGTACAAGAGATCAGTGGGTACATGTCTATAAAATGGTCTGTGCCGTTTTCAGCACTCGTACATTACACACATGGAGGCACATACTTAAAAAAAACATTGGACGCTTAACAAAAACCATATAAAGGGAGATTATCCGGTTGTCTTCCCTTTTGACGAATTTACTTTAGACAACATTGATAAAACAAGTCCAACAGATGCTTAAAGCCGAATTGTACGTACATGTATGTAAGAACAAGTAAAACACTTTAACAACCAAAACCCTTCACCATTAATTTTCTCCTTTTCTTTCTCCTTGTTTAAACTATTGTCACTGATTGTTTTATTGTATGTATTTTCATTGATAACAATATGCTGTCCATCCTGAATAAATTTTGCAGATTATGATAAGGTGATAGATTTACATAAGTGTCTAAGACACTTGTTTCTATTTCCTATCTTGTACCATGTGTTTTGTTACAACATCTTTTATATATATATATATATTGCATATGTATATATACTTGAAATACTTGAATAAATGAAAGTTTAAACTAAGTCCAACAGATGATGACCACCCATGTAAATACTAATTGATCAACCATTTAGTTAATATCCGGTTGTCTCCCCCTCTGACCTAGAAACTTAGCTCAACATTGTTGAGACAAGTCTATTACATGATAACCACATATGTATATCACCTTGTCCTTGAACATTTAGATGAAAGCTGACAATGGTAGCGTTGACTACTCTAACGAGATATCTGCGGGCGAAGTTTCATTTTTTGAAACTATATGAGATGATTGTAAGATTACCGTTCAAATGATACCACACAGTTTTCACGTTATCGCCTTAAAACCATGGCCTAACTTCCACACGAAGAGGTGTTAGCTGGATTGTGTATATCATATGGTATAACCTGCAATGCATGGAAATCGTTTTACCTGTGGACTTGACCTGTCCGTGTATATATGGACTGTGGTCACTCACCGATGGGCACTGATATTCCAGTACGTATATGCTGTATTTAAGTGTCAACATGTGACACCTTTGTCATCATTCTCTCGGGGCGCTGTGGACACCTCCATTGTTAACTGATGTAATGAAACTATTCAGATTCAGATCAATACGAAATATAGTGAATAACCTTTATTCATAAATTGTTAATGTATCAAAATTCCAATATTAATATTTTTTTTGTAAAATATTGTACGTTAACAATTATATATAAATGAGTCGAATATGAAGTGGTGATATCATTTGAATCTCACTTCTCTGCAGGTGGTTGTTAGTTTAAAGAAAAACATGCGGTTAAAGCTCGCTGAAGTTCCATACTGCATCAATTATAATAAACATTTTCAAAATTATGAAATATAAACCCTAAATGTGTTTGTATAATCCAGATCAAAATTTGTATTCTTGTTTATTTTGGAAGTGATTTTCTAGATTTAATTACCATGCTATAAGGCAGGCTACAGTTTAGAATCAATTACCAACATGTTAGAATGGGAAATGTAATATCAAACATAACACAACAGTTGTCATTATTGTTATATATTAAATGTAATATATTAGATAATAAAATCATGTAATATTATTATTTTATTTTATCCATAAACAAAGTATTTGATGAAAATTATTACCAAAATAAGTAAATACAATATAAATAAATACCAAAGCTATAAATGTTATATATATATATCTATATCAAAATAACTGAATGTTGTGTTAATTAATATTAAATGAAAAACTGAATGTGATTATGTACATCATGTGTGACATATTAAAACATCTATTTCTAAACTATGATTGAAACAATATAAAATTCGTTATAATGACATTTACGTAGCGTTTCGAATTCTTAATATTGCATTCGTAAAGTACATAGATGAACCCTACTGTCTGATTTCCATTGATCGGAACAATTATAATACATGGTTGATTATTTTGTATATAAGTAATCGAATAATAGTATTAATAACAAAAATTCTTATTTAATTTAAATCTTCCAAAAATATCTTTTGACAAATTTATGCATAATTCCAGTACAATTTTATAGTTACATAAAATGGGTTATTTAATATTATCTCTTAAAAAGTCCTTCTGTGAAATGATTTGTGAACTAGTACTACAATAATTCATACGAACAGACAACGCTAAACCAAACCAAACGGTGGTGTCATTCCGACTGAAAGTTCTACAAATTAGATCACTGCACTCTGTTACATAACCGCGAACTATTGGAACACTGTTGAAAACGTACATCGTATTACATAAATACACCTTTTATCTAAAATTAGATTAAAGTACGTATGAACGCATAAAGAAATTTAGGACATTTCTTAAAAAATTATTGGGGATAATGCGATAAGGGCCTACTTGATAAAATTGTAACTGGAAGTAATCTTAGCCGTGAAATATCGCGCATGTTTAGAGAGATAGCAGGTTGTATCTGACATAATCAGTGGAAAATTATGGTACTTAACAGAAGTATACAGAGGAATATAAGATATTACTTGTAAAAATTGGTAAGAAATCCCAAGGATTTCACCGTGTGGGCTTGTAGGAGTTCTAGTTTAACAGAGGTGAATGCTGATAAGTTACACCAGATATATCCAGTGTGAGGCTGGTGTTTATCCCACGTGCAATGACAAGCGTACGGCTATATCAGAGTTACAGTTTACTTGTTAAGATGGATATGTTTTGATATCATAGAAGAGGTGCACATAGTATCAAAATAAAATATTTTATATATGTCAATTTGTTGTGAGTGTTCAAGTTCGACTAAAGATACGTTTTTAATTGCTTGTTGACCAAATAATTATATGAGTCAGTAATAATATTATTAAACGAATAAAGTTGCAGCCATTTTATAAATGAATAAACTTTAAAAAATAATAATAACTTATAATGATAATACGAGTAGCGTGAAGACAAAGTCACAGGAGTATGAGAAAATATTGTTATTCAGTGTATTGAGTTTTAAACTAAAAACCTAACAGCTATTCAGTAATTTATAGTAAATACATATAGGTTTCAACCGAAAACGTAGGAAAAGTTGCATAATTAACTGACCATTTCTATAATAAATAAAACCAATTATGTATAGACTTAAATAATTAAGCCTGACGGAAGAATAATTCATATTAATAAATAATGATTAGACGGAAAACAAAAATTAATTTAACAAAATACACATAACTAAACTGACATCTTAAAGATTATAAAATTATGAACTATCTATGAACGGCGTTGAATACAAATATTGTCAATTAATATTAGATGGGGAGAAACAATTTTAAACCAACTAATAATCAATCTGAACAGACAAAAATACAATATACTGCCTTCTTTCTTCTGATTTTTTTCTCACTTTGTGACAGTCACACACATTAACGATTACCCAGTTAGCGACTCTCTTGGCTGCGTACTTCTTCTATTGTTGGTGCGCTGCAGCAAGCAAAGGAGTCTGACTACTTCCCAAATAATTATTTTTCGGCGTGATTTCTTTTGAAAACTATTCTAAGGAAATAATTCCCTGTTGGTGAGATGTACTGTAAGGTGTCTGTCAATCTACATTAAGGTTTCGGGTTAAATTTGATAGAGAAAGGATTAGGTACATACGTTCTATATAGATATAATCTAGGAGGGAGGGAGACGCGAACTAAGCTCGGTGGTCTATCCTTCCATCGGTACTCGCAATAACAAGCATTAGACAGATGTGTGCAATCAAATAACTGGCTTAGCCCAGTATCCATGGTTATGACAACTAAATATCATAATAGATATGCGAACAGACATACATTTTCATACATATGTATATTAAATATATGTGTTTGTATACAATTTCAAAATTTGTATATATCTTTTCTTTGACTCGGTATCCATGGTTATGACAACTAAATATCATAATAGATATGCGAACAGACATATATTTTCATATATATGTATATTAAATATGTGTTTGTATACAATTTCAAAATTTGTATATATCTTTTCTTTGACTGAATTTTTGTTTCTAATATTTTGGGCCAGAGAAAACTCAAGATTTTCTTTTGAAAGAATCGTAATGTAACTTACAATTTTACTTTTTATAATGATTATTTTTCAGTCAACACGTTTGCGTATTCTTATGACCATAACTTGTTTTCGTAAAATATTTACCAAATTGACAGTATAACAATAATGTTAAACAATACATATGTATGATGTGTTTCATATTCATTGTAAAGTGTCAGTAATTTAGCGTTTCTATTCCGAAACAAAAATCAAAATGCTGAACGTCCCTCTATTTGTAAATGTTAAAATAGATTTTCATCGTACAAATTTCAGACAGAATTATCCTAGTTTTAGTAATTAAATACTATAACGTTCATTAAACTGAAAAATAATTAGTTTTTGAAAGTGATGATCTAAAGCAGACGTGCGTAAATGCCAGATTAGCAAACTAGCTACTTATAGTTAACATCCATATATGCAATATGATAGTAAAACTTTCAAATTACGCTTTTCGTGATAATTCAAATATTAACTAATTATTGTTTATTTGCGATCACTTACTAAATTGTATTAAGTAATGTTTTCCTGATTTTTTTTTATTTTAAAGCTATTGTCTGACCAAACGTTAGAATAGTAATTGATGACAAAATCACATTTTCCTTTGTGACGTCACAATATATAATATGACAGGGCTTAAATTATTATTAAATGCATTTTTACGTTGTATTAACACAGTAAATACTAGCCTAAAAGTGAAATAAATATCGTGAAGTAGGTATCCTTAGAAAATAGTTTCGATGTCACTGTTTGTGCATTTATATTATTAATAGGGTCAGTCGTATTTGGTGAGAGCTCCGAGACTTAGGTTAGAGTAACCCCTATGACATATGACGGTATATCCTAATAGATCATAGAACATGATGGACTCGGACACAGAGGCGTGTGTGGTCGCGGTCCAGGTCACCAATGTGTTCAGGGGATTATCTGATAGCATTTTGTTTTCTATTTCCGATCGATTATGTTAAAGGTTTATCTTTGTAAATGTACAATACGGTACGTAATATTTTCTCTATAACTCTACCTTGCCCTAGTAAATGTACAATACGGTACGTTATATTTTCTATATAACTCTACCTTGCCCTAGTATATGTACAATACGGTACGTTATATTTTCTATATAACTCTACCTTGCCCTAGTAAATGTCATTCTAGAAATGGCTTGGAATCCTGAATCCGTATTTTCCAAAAATATTTTTAGTAGTAATTTTATGAACTTAAAAAGGTCTATAAATCGTCACAGTGGTCTTTAAGGAAGATAGTTCTTTTTAGTACAAAGCCTTGCTAGAGTTGCGGAAAACTCACAGGGTAAGGAAATGTCCCTTTAAGCTAGCAATACTGTTAAACGCAAAACTTAAGGTCAGTACTGCTTAAGTTGATGAACGTTTGATAAACTGGAGCCATTATGTTCCATTGGTTTTTAGAAAATACCTTACGGGTAAATAATACATAGTTAATGTGGGCAGTAAATAGATGTTCAAGAGGGACATCAAAACTCACCTCTTCACGTCTTCATTTTAGAATCCTTGCAAAGACGTCATGTAAATACCACCCTTTTATTTGTTCAATTATGTGCACATTGCTTGCTTA
>JAUMHH010032113.1:0-10300 GCA_032359455.1 Chlamys rubida
TAAAATAATCAGTGTTTATACCCATGGTGAGCCTCAGACAGCGGCTTGGATATTATGCAAATAAGATAGTAGAATCTTCTTTGGAAAGAACTATAGGCTTCACCTGTAAAATGCATTTACTCACACACTCGTCATGGTCTACTGATCATTCATATACCTTAACTTTACACACATTTGCAGAGTCAGAGGAGTTCCGATTAAGATGGGTTTTTTTGTTGTTTTTTTCTTAAATATTTCGACACACACAGATTTACTGTACACATTTACTTTGTTATTTGTTTTGCTTTTATACTTTACTTGGCTCCAGATACCAGAAAGTTCGGACATGTTTTAGTTTATAGGGTCAAGTGTAACTCGATAATGACAAGTACGCTATTTCCGTGAGTGTTGTATATCACTATGGTACGGGATCACTTGTGTTTTCTATACCAAAGACACCGAGTTCCTTATTAAAATCCACCTAAATACACATCCATAATGTGATAACAACACTCTAAAGGATTCATGTACCAATGCAATGTGATTTTCCTTATATAGAGTAACCTCCCCTTACTTCCGTTCGGATGTAACTGTAGAACAGTTGGTCCAATGACACGTGTGTTGACCAGCTAGCTTAACCGCTGGTTTTTGTTTTACACTCAGAACACTGTTGTCGATAGTATTCTGTATAAGTCCAACAAGGAATGGGTTTCTTTCAGAAATGATTTACCAAAGCTAGCTATAGTCATGCTGGGGAAAAACCAGTTTTCAACACTTAGTTAAAGTTTATGGTAGTGGTGCAGGTTTTTTAAGACTCTATCTCTATTTAAGATATTTATGATTACAGCATGCGGTCTTCTCCAAACGAATATTTCAAACATAACTTGGACGCAGATCCATAGATTTATTGTAACCAAATGGTAACACATTTAGTCAATGAAATCAATTTTGGATTCTTCATCGTATCTCAAAGACAGACAGGTATCAGGTCACCAATAGGACTGAGTTAAGCTTTGTTTGGTTGTTCGTGTATTCTATTCATGTCTTATCGTATCAGAAGTGGTCCTTATAATTGTTGTCACTATGGTATGTATGCTGTGTACAGTATCATGTTCTATTCACAACAGGTTGCTTCCAAAGGAGGAATAATCCTCCTGATTTTCCTGTCTTCCTGCATCCAGTCCAGTATGGCGTACGAATGTCAAGAAGATGCCACAGCGTGCGAAACGACTTTAGTCATCCAACATAGATTGACTATGATGCACAAGGACGAAAAGAAAGTGTACCCATACAAGGGGAAACTATACAAGTATAACATCCGTGATCCAGACACAGCGTCCCCTGTCCCGACTGACCAGGTAATGACCGCTGATGGATGGGAGGATGACCGTTTGGTAGTTGTCGCCAATGAAAGTCTCCCAGGGCCAGATATTATTGTTTACTCGGGTCAGAGGTTAAAAGTCCATATCGTAAACAAGCTTGCCTCAGACTCTGTGACGATTCATTGGCATGGCCTTCCTCAGCACAGGAGCCAGTGGATGGACGGCGTCCCTTTCGTTACGCAATGTCCCATCCTTGCTGGCCAAACCTTCACGTACGACTTCATTGCAGAACCCAAAGGGACCTATTGGTACCATTCCCACACGGGAGCACAACGTATCAAAGGACTAAACGGGGCATTTGTCATCAGGGAAAGACAATCCACAATGGAAGAACGAATAATGACCGTACAGGGTTGGAATCATCACTGGGGGGCGGATATGGATGATCAGAAAATGAATTTTGGTAGTTTTCAGAACCGTGTATCGCAGTCCACTTCTGATTCAGTCGACGGAGGTCATTTCAGTCGATTTTTCTTGAACTCGGTACTTATTAATGGTAGAGGGAGATACTACAGTAACAGCACAACAGGGGAACACAATGGCGCCCCTCTATCTGTGTTCACTGTGGACCCAGACACGACCTACAGGTTCAGAGTTATTAACGTCGGGGCATTATATCCAATCAGAGTCTCAATCGACAGTCACGAGCTGACGATCATTGCTTCTGATGGCTACGATGTAAAACCCGTTGTAGCAGAATCATTTGTGATTAACCCCGGAGAGAGATACGACTTCACCATGATAACCAACCAAACTGCAGAGAACTACTGGGTTCGGGCAGAAACTTTAGAAATTGGAATAACACACAAAACTGAAGCAATATTGCACTATAGCAACGGACCAACTCTTGAACAGGAACCTACAACATCAAGGAGAACATGCACTGCAGCTGATAGATGTCTGGTCGTTAATTGTCCGTTCACAACCTTCCCTGCTGACACATATACCGACTGTCTACGGTTCGATCATCTGAGATCCTTAGTTGACAACGACCCTGCACCTGTTCCAACCTCTCTGGATACATTTAGAGAGTACCATCTTAATTTCGGATTTCCTGGAATCACACATTTCCCGTCCACAATTAACGGAAGACAGTTCAAGTTTCCACAGGTTTCTGCTCTAACACAACCGTACGAAATAGATTCGACATGTGACAAAGTAGATTGTGGCGAAGAAAAGCTATGTGAATGCACACACACTTTGGACATCAGACACAACGATGTCGTTCAGTTAGTGTTGACCAATATGGGAATCGGCACAGGTTGGTCCCATCCAGTTCACCTACATGGTTATTCGTTTTATGTGCTGAAAATGGGCTATGCAACCTACAATATGACAACAGCAAAATTCATTTCTCAAAATACAGATATTGACTGTAGAGGTAATAAAAGCATGAAGAAAAGTTTCTGCAACAACGCCACCTGGCGTAATTCTAGTTGGCTTGGAAACAACGTCCCAGGACTAGAGTTGGCTAACGCTCCGAGAAAGGACACATTGATCATCCCTAGCGGCGGATACGCTGTAATAAGAATCAAGGCCGATAACCCAGGTGTATGGATAATGCATTGTCATATTCAGCTTCATGCTGATGACGGCATGGTCATGCTTTTGAATAACTCCTACGACAGACATCCATCTCCTCCCAAAGGTTTTCCCGTCTGCCATGGCTATCCGTCGCAATATCGGGAACATTACGAGGACAGCATAAAGATGACACCAGCTCCTAACGTAGAAACTGAGATCTCGCCAAGGTGTCCGCCGACAGAAGGTATTATTTGTATTGTTTATCATGTTTTAGTTGTATCGAATGGTACTTATTTGATGCATTAATGATACATTTTTAAATGATATTTTCAAAATTATAAAAACAATAAATTCAAAAATATGCCTGCCAGGGGACACAAAATAGTCACCCTCAGATAATATATGCACGTTTAAAACATGAAAATGCAGCTTCATTAACGTGTCGTTTAGCGAAAAGGACTTAATGAACTGGAAGAGATATAAGAAGTCTGTGTGTAGCCGCTAGGCAAGGTTTGGTTTTTTGCTTTACTTTCGTGACATGTAGACGGTTCCATTTCTTAACTTTATATATAGCCATAAAAGTAGAGGAATGATCAATGAGGGTTCACTTAATTATTATCAGAAAAATTGAGAATATTTATTTTTCATGCTAAGGGGAACATGTACGATAATAAAAATAGTAAAAAGCAAAAGCATCTATGTTCCACAAATGCCGTTCCCGATTCAAATTATGAAGTATTATGAAAATATTTCATAATTTTGAAAAATGAAGAAATGAAATTTTAACAAAATGTACCACTGTTACAGCAATACAAAAAACAGTATCAAGGAAGATTTTCTTGCTGTTTTTCAGAAGGATACGGAATGAAGACGTTTTGGATCATGTTCACTGTTCTCGGCCTGATCATCTTGTTTCTGATCGCCTATATTCTACATCTGCGGAAGGAGGTAAAGACATTCAAGATAAACCGGAAGTCGAATTATTTACCAGAAAATATACCACAGAATGCTAGTGGAAAGGAAAATCCGGCATTTGAAACAGTGGCAAAGTACTAATTGTGCTATTTTTAACTCATAATTGTATATAGATACACAATATCTCTAGTAATCATTAATACATTTTGGTTGTACCATAACCTACTACCGTGCAACGAATTCAGCTTTTCATTAACGTTTGAATAACAATCGAAATTGTTTGATATAACCTTTGATGCAATATTTGCATGCTTAATCGATCAATTATAACCTCATGAAGAAAAGGAGACCTCAGCAAATACTTTTTAAGTCGTGCAGAGTAGGTTATATCCCTTCAGTACGCATCGAAGCGTCATCATGACGTCACACCGAAGAAAATTGTATTTGTAAATACATTGTATAAAGAGGAAAATTATTTTTTGGAAGTTTTGTAATTAAGTGATTATTTTTATTACATGTGTTATATGTGATAAGATTAAGATGGGTATTGTTTTAACAATGCGAATCACTTAAATTATAATTGTAATGTCATATACAAGTCCTTAACTTAATCTAACAAAATGAAAGATATGTTTACCCGAATTTTCATATTTAATAATAATGAGAGGTAAAGAGCATGCGAACTGATGAAAGTCAGGCATTCGACAATTAGGACCGGGAGCAACTGCTTTCCTCTTAAGAGGGGATTGATATTGACGTGGTTGGACGGGTGGCGCAGTGGATAGCGCACACGCCTTTCACGAAGACGGCCGGGGACAGATTCCCCGATCGGACGTGAAAAGCTTTAGGGTCACTTGCCCGACTACGTAGGTTTTCTTCGGGAACTCCGGTTTCCGCCAACATTTAGACCCTTGCGCACTTCAACCAGCCAAACAAATGCGATTGATATAAGCTGGAATAACTTGTTTCATAATTGTTGTAAATAAATAAAGTTAAAAAATATGCATATATACATATATAGGTGATGGGGACAGTGATCGGTGAGAGGAATGCCGTACTTAATGTATATTTTACATGTTATTTTGAATTATTTATTTATTCGGATGTAAAAAGAAGTATTTTGTTGTTGTTGATATTCACTGTATTGAAAAGAAGCATTGCACAATATTTGTCCATAAGCTTAAGCAGGAAAAGTAAATATATTTGTCTTAATAGTTTCTTATTTCTATAATGATATAAATCACAACAGAAATCGAGTATGGTAGCATACGGATATTTTTCACGAGTGCAAAGCCAGGTTAGAAGGATCAGCTTATTAAGGTATGTATATCAATAAAAACCATTAGATTTACTGTGTATTTCATTTTTAAGTACAACGACGGAAAAATTACTGAATATTGAATTACCCCAATTCAATGAGGGAATTCAACAGCGTAATCGTGAACACATTCTAATGACATGCTTGGCAATAATGCTGCACGCTATTTTGAATAAGACGCTCAACTCAATTTAATTTCTGCTTTTATATGGAAATATTTGCTTACAAAAAACTTAACACTTGTGTGGTTACCATAATAAAGCTTTTTGGTTTAAACGAAGTTTAAACTAACATTTTGTTATCAAGTCACTCTTTTACACATTTGATGAATACTGTTTGTTAGATTGTATACATTGTATGCAGTCAGTTTTTGCATTGATAATCAAAATCATATGTAAGCCTACGGTACTAGAAGCACTAGAAGGGCCGAGTTTGTTTACATACACGGTATACAGAAGAAGGGCCGAGTTTGTTCACATACACGGTATACAGAAGAAGGGCCATGTTCATGTCGCCTCGTAATCCGATTGGTCAACCCAATTTTCTACGCCTCATTGTTTCACAGGCAATTGCAGCAATAATTTGTGATAGACATCGTTCTGGACCTCCACCATCCCCTGACCACCATCTAGATCTTAGTAATACTTGAAGTTTATGTTTACGGGTGAACATAGCAAATACTATTTGTGTGCAAAACTACAGTGGATGTGTTTTTACAGATTCCATCACTTTTGTGCCACTCAGGAATTAGCTAGGGAATGGAAAGCTATCAATGAGTTCCATTCAAGTTACGCATTTCCATACAAAATTGATTTCTCATATTTCATCCCCAACATTCTTAACTAAATGTAAGACTTTTTAAAGTTTGAGCGGTTTGTTACCTAATTCTCATAGCTAGTGTGTCGCTCAACAAAATAGGATGAGCAGAGAATAAGGAACAGTTTTAGGTAACATAATCAGTATTATAAACCTCATTCGGACTTACTTAAGTTCATCAGCCTGCAACGAAATGAGGTTTATGAACAATTTCTTTGCAATTTTTTTTTTAAACATTTGATATTATTTCTTATACGGACCTTGTAGCTCAGAAAAATGCACCGAGGAGATGAAGAATAGTATGATATATTAAGGAAAAGGATTAGGCCTATTCCTAATCCAGACCGGAAAGCTCAACACACTACAGCTTACAGCTAGACAAGTACAGTTTCCACTCTCCTTGCAGCATCCTGCCAGGTAAACGGTCCAATAGCTACTTGGTTGAGGAGGCATAGATTCACAAGTCGTGAATATCCTTCCTTTCAGCACAGTACCCTTATACCCGCTTTATAACCTTACCTGTCGCGCGCAGAAGGTTTGGTTTGGTTTAATTTTGTTTAACGTCCTATTTTAAACAGCTTAGGTCATTTAGGGCGGAAAGCTGTGCTGGGTGCCTTCGGCATGGCATTTCAGTGAGATAGCACTATAAAGTCGGCATCAGATCCGCGCTATCATAAGGAGGCAAGCACACCGACATACCCTGTCTCCTGCATACACACACGCAAGCACGCATACACCACACACATGGAGGCACGCAGAAGGATATTTCACCATACATGTTTATGTTGTAGTAACTGAGTTATCCCTGTTTGCCAAATCTGTGTATTGTGCTCAAATGTTGTGTTTGAAATTGCTTGTGTTGATGATGATATGATTTTAACCTTTGTTATACATATGTAGTGTATTGCAGCTTCATCCTCCAGTCAGTTGTTCAGTTTTAAAGTACAACAAATGCTACAGTCGCTTTATAGGCATCTGAACATCTACGACAATGAAGGCAGAAGGAACCGTTTGAAATGGTCAACACCTACATCTGGTATATCCTTACTGCAGTGAAGATAAATATAAACAATATGTTGTAAATCTAACCATTTTCTTCTGTTTGGTAAGTATTGATTGTGAAAAGACTCATGTAGCACAACCAAAAAGTGTTTATATGTGACGTTTCGATGACTAGTACGGTACATTGTATGTACTCTGTCACCTTCAAACATATGACTAGTGAAGCGAATGTACAGGGTCTATGATTGCCGATTTATTGGTCTGGGACTCCGCTGCTTCCTTTCTGATCAGGTGTATTTCTTTCCCTCTTGGGTTTCCGTATCATTCCGGTGTTCACCAAGGCGGACCCCAATTCACCTTCCAGTCTCTCGGATATACGATGCGTCGCAGTTTTTGCATCCTATTTTGTTTACGCATTATGCGACGTTTTCTTTAGGTGTTTTATCCTTAGGGTGTACTAGGATGTTACGAAACGTCTTGTGGGGCTTCATGACTGTTGCTATGCCATGATCACGATATATCCTCTGAATGGTTTCGGATATACCTGTTACATACAGGGTGACCGCACCTAAAAAAAACGTCTATTCTCTTACCCTGGACAGATTTATCCTTACTTTTACCGGTGTAAGATTTCCTTGTCTCACCCTAGGGTTGAGACAAGCTACACGTGATCTTTGCACGTTCTCCACAATAAACCTGACGTCACTGATGTGACCCGGACGAAGAACTACATTTATGAGGTCACACACATACACAAGTTCGTCTGCTAATCTTGTTATGTTTACATTTGACATTAAAGAAGACGGGATTGATTTTAAAGTGTTTAAAATCGGTGATCTGGTAAATGTTGGATCATATGATGCGTGAAGCGTCTGACGCATACATATAATATTACTACGCTATCCACGTGTTCCTGTTTACAAACAATATGGTTCGTCTTACACTTGGACAGGAACAACAGGGTAAGAGAAAAATAATCATTCACCCCCTCGTGGATGAGATAGGGGGATCTCAACCCTCGGGGGAAGATTCTTAAGTTGCCAAACACTCGGCAAAGCCTCGTGTTTGGCAACTTAAGAATCCCCCCCACTCCCTCCTTGGGTTGAGATCCCCCTATCACACCCCAAGGGGGTGAAAGATTTTATTAGTCTTAGATAACGCGGAAAATACCAGTTTGCGACGCTCTTCTTATCGGCGACACATCAATATTTTTTAAACCAGCTATAATATACTCTAAATTTAGCAAACTTACACAATGTACAACTGTACTTACAGAAGAAATACATTTTTTATCATTTTACTAGCTTTTCATAGACACGGAAGATTTAAGGCCAAATTCAAGTGATTTATTCAGCTAATTAAAGGCCATTGAAATACACCAATGAAAACGCATCAGCAAGCTTTTCTAGCTTTTGGAATGTTTGAGAAAGAGCCATGCATTAATTGTTATTTCACTATTATCATATGGCCTTAGTGTTGATTAATATGCAGGGGGCTTGTTAAACATAACCCGCTAATCATACACCTAAACATTTCCCTGAAGGCCAATAAAAGAAGCTGGCGTGCTCGTCACTACGCCTGCCCGTATCATGTCACCATTGTTGGACCAGGGAGCCTTTTTCCACACAGAGCCGCACAGTAGAAAATGGTCGATGTGAGACACTGAAGCAAACGCATATGAATGAAAACGGTAAACTGAACTCTTTAAATTTTAAGTATTTTTTTGCATTGTATGCTGCTGATCGATTTTAATTTCTTCAATATTTCCTTTGCATATTGCATTGCTTAGACGAATAAGATCGGGTGTTCTGGCAGGATATAGGCGTCTTCAGTTTCATCGACGACAGCTTGCAGGTAGCACGTGCTACGTCAAATCCTTGTTAATGTCATATCCCCAAAGTTAGAACTTGGGTAGTAACAACGAAAAAACACGATACACTCAAGAGCACAATCAAAGCGAAGAATTCGAACAAATGGATATAATACTTCCCTTTGAGATTAAACTATTTAAATAGCCTGTACTTTTCATCAACATGCATCTCCTGGAATTAATCCTTCCAAATTATCCATTTTGCAACTATGCAATTTTGAGGGATGTGGAAAGTTTGAACTTTTAAACGTACAACTGCACTTGATTGAATAAAACTTGTTTCCGTGATCTTGAGCATACGTGCGTTGTTCTCTTTCTGATCAACTGTAAGTACACGCAATATCTAGCGCATCATCTGTCCGTCACAATCGGTTCTTGTCGTAATAGTTTAATGTGTACCAGGCCAAGCTTCCGCCGCGAGGATTCCGGGGTTGAGTTAAAAGGAACCAAGAGGCGCACGCGAATATCGTTCAAATGCCCCGGGGCATAAAGAACTGCGTGTTGTGTCCTCGGACAGCTGTTCGGAGTTAATCTAATCCGGAAACATTCAATTATAAACGCCATTACTTTCAGTCCAGGTTTGATCTGCAGGGCGAAATGCTACGTCCAGACACCAATCAGCTACATGTACAAGGTGATTGTGACATAATTATTTTTCCTTTTATGGTGTTACTCCCCAGAAAATGTGTCAGACTTTAATTAATGCAAACATGCGATCTAACAAGAAAATATTTGGATAGAAATATATTTTTCACCATTCCAGGTGAAATAAAATATATACATACAAATATATTTTTTACCATTCCAAGGTTTATAGGTTATCAGAAAAGCATGGACTGATCATGATGGTACATGTATTGATGGTACAGGTATTGATGGAACAGGTATTGCTAACAACAAGCCTTCAGCCTAGTTCTGACTTCAATCCGTGAGCCTCGTTCTAAAAACTAAAACAAGCTTCGTACTGACGTAACGTCATTACCTTCGTAAGATATGTTCAAGAAGCCAGCCTTGTTCTGACGTAAAACCATCAGCAACGTTCTGATATTACACCCCATCCTCGTTCTGACGCAAACTCATCACCTTTGTTCTGACATCGGTCTGTCAGCCTCGATCTGACGTTTGAGGGTCACACTAGCGAGATTGATATTATAGATCATTTTTACAAAAGCTTAATGGGTGATAGCAATCATAGTATTTACCAAATTACATTTCCAACGTACATGATCTGTACACGGGTATTTCAAAATGTATAGTGAATACAAAATGTATTTACAAAGCTAATAAATATGCAAGACCACACACTTGTGTTTTTCTAACGAATCAGAAAGAACAAATTCATTGCGCGGACGAATATGTACGTCCGCGCAATTAATGAGTGCTTTCTGATTCGTTAGAAAAACACAAGTGTGTGGTGTTGCTTTTATCACATACCTTCCGTATTTGGTAGAGATCGATACAAAGATTTTATAAACTTTGATATTTTTTGCAAAT
>JAUMHH010032124.1:0-10300 GCA_032359455.1 Chlamys rubida
GGCAAAACACTCTGACATAAACGACAACGTGCTTCCGTACAGGGCGTCGCCATTACTGTTTTCCTTCGTCAACAGCGTTATATGTAAGACGCGATTGCATTGGATGCGAGCGATTGGCATCGCACGAAAATTTGAAGGCTCGGTAAACACGGCTATATCCGCCAAGGGTAAATGGAGTGTATACGAAGCGAACACTTGGCTAGCGAAGATGAAATATTTAAGGTACACTGACCAAATGCTTACACACATTTCTTTGGTTCTTTTATTCAATATTCTTGACCATAAACACGAAGCATTCAATGGCTGGCTGGCTCGTACGTTCAACACAATAACGATATTTTGGAAGCAGCCTTCATAAAGCGTTAGTCACTCGACACCGTTTTGCAAGTGAGGTTTGCGTTGGTGGTACAGGTGGAGGTACAAGTGTTCTGTCTTCTGATTCGGGATTGTGTTTGTATGTATTTTCTATTTGCTTAAGTTATCTGGCATAACTACACTCTAAAATTGAACTCGAGTACATTCTACACAATCCGTTATTAACGTCTTCAGAATTCAGTTTTAGGTATCCCTGATTATAAACCTGATAAACGAAAAATTTTAAATCCCGTCAATGGTAGTTTTAGCATCTATTCATTCGTTCAGGAGTACTTCATTGAAGATTGCATGTTTGTGATTAGTTTTGTTGATTCTATGTCTGATTTCCTCCATCTGCCTATCCTGGAGTTTAATGCAAATGTCTGAAAAAGAACAAACGAGCATTGAGTACAATCAAAAATGAAAGAGAGACATTTTTTATGATGATCATTTCAAATGAAGAAACTGTTTATATTGTTTTCTGACAGGTGAAAAAAGAAATATTTGCAAACTTACTTCTCTGACATCGAGGACATTCATCACCATAACACAAAGCACACTTGTGGACGCCATAGTTATCAACATCAGAAAGAAATTCTGATATGAGTGTAGGACTTTCATCATGTCAGTTCTGTGTAAAATAAATATAGTATCGTGATGTAATGTAGTATCGTAAGCTAACAATTTGGTAGAACAATGCGATATTTGGTATAAATGATTGAATATAACAGAACAAAAATTATGTTGCATCGAGGGAACACCATTTTGCATTAAACCTCAGTAAGACAAAAAACACTAACATAGTAAAATAATAAATAAAAAAACGGAATGTTGATAAGATATCCGAGCAAACATTTTACTCACCGTTTTAATTTGATATATAAAGGAAATGACGTTGAATCATATTGGTATTTGTGTATCAACAAAAATCACGATAACACTAGTTCCTTAGCACAGAATGATTTCAACAACGTTAAATGATACTCACACTTCAGGTTTCTCCAGTATATAACCCGAGGCAAGTAAGGTGAACGCTACAGTCAGGTGTCTCATCAACAATAAAATCCCTCCGAGAGTTCCCACACAGGAGGCGGGACTGAGGAGTATAAGGACCTGCCACATTGTTACCTGAAATATCATACGACGTCAGAGCAAGTGGACTAGACAGAGAGCCCTCCGTAGTGTTAACAATATTTCCTACATTATACATTTACGTACATCGAGACCAACTTACTGTTATTGTACTTGTTCCTATTCCAAATGCAATGGTTAGGATAAGAGGGTTGATGGCCGGAAGGAACCCCAATAGCGCATAAACAGACGTCATCCATATGATAGCAGTCGTAAGAACAACTCCATGACAGTCGATATACTTCTGTAAACAGTGTCCATATAATTCATTTAATGGTCGTAATGATAATAATAAGTTAGAGAAATATTACATATCAATGCGCATAATACCGCAGAACCATATGGATGCTAGGAACAATATATGAACATTTTATTCGGGATAAGAACGCCTTTGGATTAACAAGCACGAAAGAAGAACCAGTATCAGGAATCGTTTGGTGACATCGATCAGTATTAAGGTAATTGTAACAGAAAAACGGGAAGGATGCCAGCATCAGGATCAGACTACCTTATTAACATATAAAAAGCTTTCAATCAAGGAGCAAGACACATATCTCATTAAGAAAGTGAGAGAAGTATCATCAGCTTGAGATGCAGTACATCAATTGTTAATATACGTAAGGTGTATGATAAATGTATCAGGATGAAAACTTACAAGGAATAAGCTGAGGATAGGTGCTGAAATATTGAAGAGACAAGTAACGCCGGTAATGAAGCCTGCCTCTGTTATAGTGTAGCCATATCGTGATTCTAAATAATCCCTACAACAATATAATTAATGGCATTAAAGAAATATGACAGCAATTAATTCAAAGTACGAATATTTTTAATGAGTACGTGAGATCCCAGTTAAAGGGAAATAAAAGGAAACGACACAAAGAACGATAACTTTATCAAATAATCTTACGGTAAATTGACCTGGGAGCCAATCAAAGTGTCTTGGATAAACGCCATCGCCAATATGAATAGCCAAAATTTCCTTGGCACTGTCCATATATCTGTTAGTGTCTGAAAGTAAATAAAATCGGTGTCTTAAAAAAATATAGAACCTACTTTTTCAAAAATAAACAAAAATAATAACTCTCCTGCAAGTCCCTTTCTGTCCTCTTCCCCTCTCTCTGTCCTTTCTCGTATTGCTGTTTGTTTAATCATGATGGCTCTCTTCTGATATGATCGTACTAATAATAATATCTTTCATTTAGACAGGGTTACATATTTAGATTTGCATACACAATTTACAATGGACATGGACATGATACATACAATGACATATACAATATCACTAAATAATAACAATATCACATATGCAGATCCTGACAAGTTAAAGTATAAAAGTATTCGTCACATCTAAAACATTATCTGCAGGTATTCCTTCTTAAAAGACACAAACTAGGTCAAATATGGAGTGAGCTTTAAAAATTGGTCCATAAAATGCTCACATCTATAAAAGCTTCTGCATGTATGCCTTCTTAAAAGACTCTATACTAGGTAAAATATGCAGTGAGCTTTCTAAATTGTTCCATAAAATACTAAAAGAGTAACTAAAACATTTCTTATAATTAGTTGTTCTACATTTTTTCACATAAAGTATTTTGCTGTTAACAGAACGTGTAGTTCTGGTAGAAACCTGGTTAACATAGCTAAAATATTGATTTAGAACAGGTACAGTTTGGTCATGTAAAATCTTATACAAAAATAGGCATTTCCTAAAATCGTAAAATTTCTGCAACGGGAGCCACCTTAAAAGTTGTAAAAGTAGAGGTTGGGGTAAAAAAAGTCTATAACTTTAAGAACTACTCTTGCTGCCCGTTTTTGAAGCATAAACACTTTGTTTAAATATTCCATAGTAGATGGAGTACACCATATCACAGAACAATATAAAAAGTGTGGTAAAACAATGCTATTGAACACTTTTTTGCCATACAGATGGACATAAATGGTCTTGCACGTTTAAAAACACCAACCTTCTTAAAACGTTTCTTACATACATATTCTATATGGTTCTTCCAGCTCAAACATTCATCAATAATAACACCAAGAAGTTTGGCACTATGTACAGTTCAATGACATGACCATTGATCTCGAGTTTAAGTTTAAAAGCGACTCACTGGTATTTTGTTTTTTTCATAATCGTCTGCTTCTCGGGGCTCCTGCCCTTGAAGAAGCAATACGAGACCCACTGCACACAAAAAGCTGAACCCACAGGTTACTGCTCCTAAAACAAACAAATACCAAATACATATTACAGCCTCGACAAATTACGATGAAACCGAAATTTCAAAGTTTATACGAAAATAAAACACGGGTAAACAATACAGAAGACACATGCAAACGACCACCAAAATACCCTGGCAAAACCAAATGCTCCGAAGTTGTAATGTCTCTCTTCAAACAGAGGAAAGTATGTGGTCGCCACCAAACTTAGACAGGATACATATTTCTCATAGCAAGAACCATTGCAAATCCAAAACATTACTTGATCATGATGACAATCGTGCAATTTTACGTCGTCGATTTCATCATCTTTTAAAGCAAAGTTTGACTAACAGAAATAAATGTATGAAGACACTTAAAACCGATCGATATCCCGATATAATTTGATATTCATATTACATCTCTTTTACAGACGTCTACCACACAATTGATAATTATCCAGTGTATGTGATCTTGCTGATCAAGTACATATTTTCATGCATGAAAACAAAATAATATAAATACCGTACCTAACCATACAGAAAGGCGAACTCCCACTGCTGCTGCCATATAAGGCGTTACATAAAAGCTTAAGCCCTCTCCAACGAGTCCTAGTGAACCAAATGCCATGGGTATGAAGGAGGCTTCCGGGAAACAATGGGCAACCACTCTGGCCTGTATTACTGAGAGAAAACACGCATATTTAGCAAAAGAAATTGTGAATTGTAATATTTTGGATGAAATAGCAAATACTCAACCGGGTATATGCAATCACTAGTTAAACCCTTCTAAAGAAAACGAGGGTTGCAGTAACCGTTATTATAACTGAATTACAATAATGGTTGGTTCTGCACCTAATTGTACACACGGTAGTAGTTACATACATTTGAGTGACCCGCCCCCAACGGCCAGTATGCTTCGCCCAGCAACCATCGTCAAGTACATTGGTACAGAAGTAGGAGAATGTGACATGGCTCCTATAGTGAACAAGATACACCCAAGCAACGCCGTTAGGCTCAGGAGAATTGCAGATCCTAAAATACACAAATATAATGAAGCGTTAAAAAGAAATGTACATGTGTGTCCCCGACAACCACCTTAGTTGTTTGAAGATTAACTCGGCAGGAATGTTTGTTCAGTCTCAGTTTACATTGGATCATTATTTATTTGTTCTGTGTCCTAGATCCTCACGACACGAACCTGAAATGCGACGTCTAGTCAAATAAGTTTATTCAGGATATATGGCCAAGGCATGGCAAATCGGGAAGCTGACCCTCACAATGACTTTGACCATAGCAGTACGGAGTAAAAGTGATACTCGAAACACCGTATGCTCATGTTAAAGAACTGAAGTGACTAAATGGAGAGATGTATGTTAAACAAACCAATAGGTTTAAGATTATTGGATTATTTTGTGTGGGACTAATCATATCAGGTTAACCTGTTAACGTCATGAATGATGGGTCGTCCCAGCAAAATAGACGCAACATAAAGGCGGTGAGGGTAGGTCGATATTTCATGAGATGGGTGTCGTCACAAACCCCTAGTTATAAAGGGACGTTGGTACATGTACATTTGTAAGTAGAGTAGCACCTGAAACAATCTTTAGAATAGATGCAAAACTTCCATTACATATCATTTACATATATGATTCAGATTATGAAAATATGGATGCATACTTAGATACAATACTTACAAGTAGATTGATACACATTTATGTATGTAAATATGTAATGTGTTACGACCCTGATCTGTTACTCCGAGATACATTATCATATACTTTAAATCATATATAAAATAAACCCCGCCATTTTGGAAAGGTTTTAAATGATCAAAAATAGAACAATTATCAACTTAAGAATTTAAATACTTAGTTATACAAGTGTACAACTTCCAATACATCTACTCACACTTATTTGATGTACTTACTGCTACTCCCTAGTCTGTCGATCATGTAACCTGAGGGCAGACTGGATATGGCTAACCTGTCAATAACAAACATCTTCATTATTGTCGTACCTGGAAGTTCTTATGTTGCTCATGCTTTCATGTGTCTTATGTGCACTAATATCATTATACAATCATAACAAATTCAAATTATGAACATGTTTTTCAAAACATATTTAAATTATTTCGAACAACGGTTCTCTGTTGTGACACAGCGTTATACTACTGTATAGTGTTACTTACGTCCACCTCATTACGGAGAAAAGTACATTATAACGGACCTCTCCGAGACCAAGACACAAGGTGCAGTCTGTCTGCTTACTCGTGTTGTCTGACCCTGTAGCGTTTTGCTGTGAATACACAATACACGTGAAATACACACTAGACAATTATCTATCCCACAAAGCTTACATGCTTAAGTCACAACAACAAGTCTTACACATATTCTACCTCGTCCCCGATGTAGCAACACTTGTCCTTGGTTAAGAATCATGTATCAATGATTGTTTTAACAGACCACGTAAACAGAGGAGCTGTGGGACTGGCTTCCTGTGTCGAATGAGGTTACACGCATGTTATTTCGTATGTATTTGAAGATCGTACTTAACCTCTAGCATGTATTCACAAGAAATGCCGATTGGTCAGTTTGTGGTTTTGATTGGTTGAAATAAATATCTGGTACAAAGAATGACTTCAGAGTTTATTGTTTATGGTCTGTCGACCAAACAGCGACTGAAAATGCAAAATCGTTCCCAAATATACACAGGTTAAACAGAAAAAGTAGGACAACTGCCCATGGGGTCAGAAATGATTAAAAGGCGCAGATTGTTGTGAAACGAATATATAGGCATCACACGCCGAATGTTTGCAAGCGCAAAAGAACAACCTGATTGAAATAATAAGATTATCTGGGTCATCTTGCTTATTAAAGGTCTTATGGACACTGGAAGTTGTAAGACACCCAAGTGATTGACAGTGGGATTGAAAGTACATGTAGTCACAAATGATTATAGGAGAAATTACAGTAGTGCTACACGTACACCTACGTAAAATCTAGTAATTGTTAAATTTCAACCAATCAGGAGTCATTATACGCAGACATTTTGTCCCACTATGAAACCAAATATGCCAAGTTTGATTCAAATGAAACTACACACGAGTGTCTGAAAATGAGTAAGATTTTATTTTCAGTTATGAATCTAGCTGCCGCGATCTCTGGTTTCGAGAAATGATCATCAACATCAGAAACTGCGACAGCTTCTCGGATGTGTTAGAATTAAATAGTTATGTACTTAATTCACATTTAAATGATATGCTTTCAACAAATGAAGTAGAACACTTAAAAGTTCTATTACATTTTAGCTTTGTATTCCTGAGGTCATTTGTGGTGGTATTGAAACGAAATTTCACATTTTTTTTCAAGTAATCGTTTAATTAGTTCGATAGATACATTTTTATATATAAACATACAAATATATAATATTTAACGATGACAACTGTCACATAAATTAAATAACGATATCATAATTACAGGATCGTAACTGAGTCATATACTGTTGTTTGTAAGATACAGAGTAGCCGACCACTGATATCCATATACACTGTATATATAATTGTATACTCCCTATATTGTCATCACTCACTGTGTTGTGTATTAAATCAAACGAAAAAAATATTATACTTACAAATTTGTCCATAAACTCATTCTGTAAACCGGCCGGGATAACCATAGAATAGTAATATCCAAAAATGAGGAAAGTGTTGAAAAATATCACGCCGTATTTCCAGCAAACTGATAAAAAAACATACATAAAGATGTATTAGAATGCATTGATATGATCACTGAGCTAAACGTGGTCTTACCTTTCATAATACACACCCGCCTAAAGTCAGTGCAGCTCTGATGGAAATTAAACCAAATGCTAAACAATAATGCTTATACCGATCACACACAATCCCAAAGACAACTGATAGCTGACTTTTCATTCATTTTCTTCTCAAAATAGACGTAGTACTACTTTTATATCTCAACAAACAATCCCACGAATAAACCAAACTCACCTGACATGACCGTGCTGTAGTCGTGAAATGCCCAATTTGACTGTACCAGTATAACCAAGAGTAAGGGCATATGCGTACGTCACGGATGTTTGCAGACAATACTTTCCATGTGTTTAATAACCCGTATCCCACAAAAATACAGGAACAAAGATATCTTTATCGTTAGTCCCCGCCTTTCATCACCTGTACATCTAACATCTACAAAACAACTAGCAACTGAAAAGGTAATAATAGCAATTAAGCAACACTCACAACCACATAGTGACCTATCAGTTTATAGTATATTTTATGAAATACGATTATTAATTATTAATTGAAATTTATTTGAATGTTTCATTTGATAGTATGAAATAAAATTCTATGAAACGTTTGATACCATCAGTTAAATCTAGGTAATATGCAGTACATACTAATATATCTATACGATATATCATAGCAAACTAATTATTCTTTTGATCACTTTAAAATATTGCTACCTTTCTCAAATGCACACGCACGCTGCACGCGTACATCTGTGTGTGCTGCATTGGTTGCCGTAACGTTTAGCGGTTCAAAACAGCAGACCACACAGTACAGTAGCGAACGAAAAAATGTGTACTTACAAATTTGATATATACAAGGCACGCATACCTCCCAACCATGTTACACACACGTCATAGGTCAAAGATTTGGTGATCCTGCTACCATAACATAACTGCATCAGCTTGAATGCTTAATATAAAACAAAAGAAAAACACAAAGTGCCCTTCCCCTTTATTTAATAAAAAAGATAAAGAACATTTCTTTTTAATATATGAATATTTCTAATGATCAGATACTCTACAGGTTCTTCAACATCAGACGTTTTTTTCTATCTGTACTTATTGTATTTTACATGTGTATTACTAAAACGTATGATTACCCTAACGATTTCGATTTTATCCGATCGTGAGCTGTCCATTTCTTGAAATATGATATCGGCCTCTCTTATCTCACATATGGTGTTTACATATCGCAGATAATGTGACATAGACGTCATTGAGCCTATATTTACATTGTTGGTATGGTCGGACGACATTGAGCCTATATTTACATTGTTGGTATTGTTGGACGACATAGAGCCTATATTAACATGGTTGGTATGGTTGGACGACATTGAGCCTATATTCACATTGTTGGTATGGTTGGACGACATAGAGCCTATATTAACATTGTTGGTATTGTTGGATGACATTGAGCCTATATGTACATGGTTGGTATGGTCGGACGACATAGAGCCTATATGTACATGGTTGGTATGGTCGGACGACATTGAGCCTATATGTACATTGTTGGTATGGTCGGACGACATTGAGCCTATATGTACATTGTTGGTATGGTCGGACGACATAGAGCCTATATGTACATTGTTGAACGACATAGAGCCTATATGTACATTGTTGGACGACATTGAGCCTATATGTACATGGTTGGTATTGTTGGACGACATAGAGCCTATATTAACATGGTTGGTATGGTTGGACGACATAGAGCCTATATTAACATGGTTGGTATTGTTGGACGACATTGAGCCTATATTCACATGGTTGGTATGGTCGGACGACTTTGAGCCTATACGCAGCAACCATCTCCCTTTCTGGAGAACCTGTTCTTATTCTGTTTGTACTTTCGAAAGAGGTCCCGTGTAAATGATTCCGTTGTTCATATCTCGCCTTTGTTCTATTAATTTTTAGTTCGAAATTCAGTTTTCTTGACACTCAAGTATTCTTTTGTTGTTGTTTATTAAAAAAAAAACAGGATGCAAGGTTACCTTGTGTTTATATGAAATATTTAAACGGTTAAATCACCAGAAGATTTATTGAAATATCATCTATTTTTATTATACTACTTTAATGTTATTTTAAATCATGAAGATAAATATATTACCGTAGAATAGTCTAAATTTCCATTTATTGTATTTAGATCACTCAGGAACTTTGAATATGTTTTGACATATTAATGTTAAATGTACAATAGGCAACGTAATAAGGTTAATTTGCGTGCACACAGATATTCTCAGGTCATAATTTTGATACATGTACCAATCCACATCCGTCAGTGTATATGCTATATCTCCACACATAGTGCTAGCTTCATACCCAGCAGGACGCCCTTATATTGATAGTGTTCCAGTGGTTGATTAACTATGTTAATATATTCGAAAAATACTGTGAAACATCACACGCTCGACAGGAAAAATGTATAGTATCTTTAATCTACCTATCATAAACAAAATTTCATTATTTTTAACATAAAGAATAAAAAAGGAAACCAAGCATGACAGCTTTTATTTGTGTAAGTTAATACGAAAGGAAATTTACGAATAGTAGCGTCTGAGGTAATCTCTGCTAGATCGCAGGTTCATATAACTTCAGATAAGCATGGTACTAAAGGACTCACGCACTAAATCATTTTCTATATGTTATTACCAAACCTTTTAGCTAATAACTTTAATATTTGAAGTTCAACACCAGTGACAACTGTCTAGATTCATAAATACATACCTTGTCTTTTTTGATAGGTTTAGTGGCATATTAGAGTGTCACAGCGTCCAGAAGTGTTTTTTTTTTTTTTTTTTTTTTTTATTTTTTTCATA